>CAUYON010089653.1:0-13057 GCA_963573935.1 Arctocebus calabarensis | reverse complement strand
TTTTTTTTTTTTGAGACAGAGCCTCAAGCTGTCACCCTGGGTAGAGTGCTGTGGCATCACCGCTCACAGCAACCTCCAATTCCTGGGCTCAAGCGAGTCTCTTGCCTCCGCCTCCCAAGGAGCTGGGACTACAGGCGACCGCCACAACGCCCGGCCATTTTTTGGTTGCAGCCGTCATTGTTGTTTGGCGGGCCCGGGCTGGATTCGAACCCGCCAGCTCAGGTGTACATGGCCGGCACCTTAGCCCGTTGAGCCACAGGCGCCGAGCCTAAAAATATTTAATTTTTTAAAAATGATATAGATGAACAGATTTCAATGACCCCTATTATTTTTTATACCCTTAACTAACTACTTGATTTTTTGAGTTTTTTTTCCAGAAATGATGGATTTTATGTTCAGATGAAGGAGTCGAGATTTTGAAGGCCCCAGGGCAGACTTCCTGAAGCCAAGATTTTCCATCCTCCACTACCTGCCCCAACGCATATAGCCCCTTGTGAGATACCCCGTGACCTGTCCCAAGGTACATGGTCCCTTCTTTAAAAGCTCATGATATCCTTTAGTGAGAGAGTTGGATTTGAGGTAGCTTCTCCTTTTCATCTGGAGCAAGTCCATCCTATTAAAGTCTATCCTATTAAAAATTCCTTTCTTCCTTGGAAATCCTCATTGTTGCAACAGTCGGATTTTTGTGCAAAGAGGGATCAGACCTAAACTGAACCCCCTTCTCGGTTTCAACAACAGAAGGACCGTGAAGATCTTTTTGTGCCTCAACTACGTGTCTCCTTTTTGTATCAAGTATTACTTTTGTATGCATGGAGATGCTACCTTTTAGAGAAAATTTGTGTTTGAAGGCATCTTTATAGTCCCCCAGAGTATCAGGAAGTATCTTATTTAATATCTACATATTTAAGGTTTAAATGCTGTATTTTCTTAAAATCATTACAAAAAGTAATAAAAATGCTAGAATTTGAAACTTTTAGTTTAACTGAACGTGAATTTATTCTTTTCAGAAAAGTGGAAAATAAAGATGTGTATACTTTCAAAATTTACTCAGCATTTCATCAATAAAAAAAGGAATTGCTCTGAACTATTAGAAAACAAAGTCATATGCGGGTAAGTTTGATTCGATGAAAATGTTGTTAGGACACAGTAAGAGGCAGATTCCTCTTCTCTCCTGTCCCTACCACCCCATGTTCCGAGTGAGCATGGGGAGCCATCTGGCTGCCACATGTGCTGCCACCTGCATTGTCAGTGGGAGTGGGATGTGTAAGAAGAATTCTCACAGAAGCACACTTGTCGGGTTGGACTTCCTCTTGCCAGTCTGGATAAGTTCACAGGATGCCAGATCATTAAACACAGTTTCCAGTGTGGGAGGCCCTTGAACCTCCCCCATCATCTGAGGCTTGAATAAATGTAGATTGTTCCGTAAGTGTAAGCAAACACTCTATTATGTTACTCTCCAGAATGGTTTGACCTTGTACTCCTGAAAAATTCCTCCCCAAGACTGTTTTGCTCTGGTGGAAATGCACCCTTTTCAGAGCTCTGAGGCCTAAATCCAGCCTAAAGAATATCTGCCTTTTTCCCTCCAATTCCTTGCGATGGTGATGGAAGAGGGAAAGGAGTCGTCTCCCCATTGTTCCATATCTTCATGGGATCACACAGACTCCTGTCCAGTGCAGAGGGGGTTGTGGAGAAAGGCAAACATTAGTGGTACCTCAGCAATTCTTCATTCCTGGAGAAATAAATACTTTAGGCAAATGTTCCTTATCTTCTTTCTGCATTCTTTTTCAGTTCTATACTTTGTCTCAAGGAAGGGGAGGGAGAACAACTTTAATGAGGAAACGAGCAAGAGGCTCTGAAACAAGATGCTTTGTGGTGGCAACTCCTGCAATACTAACAGTTTTTAGTCCTGTTCCTCTTTCCTTGTGTTTCTTTTTCAAAACACCTTATATCCAGCACCTTTCAGTGGCCAGGAGACTATTCCCCCCAAATCTTACACCTCCCAACTCTACATGACCTGGGATATGAACTATCCCTTTATCTAGAGTACTTACTCTGTATATATTACCTGCTTTGGGTTAGGTGTAGTGGTTCACTCGTGTAATCCTAGCATCAACTAGCACCAGCTTGAGCAGGAGCAAGACCCTGTCTCCACTAAACATAGAAAAACTAGCCAGGTATTATAGTGCATGCCTGTAGTTGGGAAGCTGAGGTAAGAGGATTGCTTGAGCTCAGGGGTTTGAGGTTGCGGGTGTGTGCTGTGACTCCATGGCACTCTGCCAAGGATAGAGTGTCTCAAAAAAATAAAAAGCTATGCAAAGCTATGTTGAAAAGAAGTAAGTAGGTTAGATGTACAGTAGTCTTCCCTTTTGGCAGTTGCACTTTCCACTCTTTCAGTTATAGTCAACTATGGTTCAAAAATATTAAATGGAAAATTCCAGAAATAATTAATAAGTTTTAAACTGTACTCCAATCTGAGTAGTGTGAAGAAATCTCACACCTCCCAAATCTATGTGGCCTGGATTATGACTGTGCCTTTGTCCAGAGTCTCTACTCTGTATATATTACCTGCTTGTCTCAGCCTCCCAGGCAGCTGAGCTACCGGCACCTGCCACAATGCCTGGCTAGTTTTTGTATTTTTAGTGGAGATGGGGTCTTGCTCTTGCTCAGGCTGGTCTCCAACTCTTGAGCTCAAGCAATTCACGGGCCTTGGCCTCCCAGAGTGCTAGGGTTACAGGCATGAGCCACTGGGTCTGGCTCTATTTCCTTGAATTTTCACAAAGATTTTATACACTGACTTCAATTCTGTTTTTCACCTGCCCTGTATTTTGTAAAGAAATTAAATGGATTAAATTTAATTCATTAAATTAAATGAATTATAAGAGTAATTTAAAGTAAATGAAGATACTATTACGAATAAAATTCCATTCTTCCATATTAAATTTAAACTCTACCTCTTTCAGTTTACAAAAATTTTCATGATTTTTATCTCCTCCTACATATTTGCTGTCATCTTATACACACTTGCTTGTTCCTCTTGTTGTGTTCATTTAACGCCTCACAAATATTTACTGGGTACTAATATATATAAGACACATTGTGAGGACTCTGTGCGGGGGTTTCATATGCTTGCTGGGAAGAAAGTGATAAACTTAACAATATAAGGCAGTATTTGATGCCAGGAGAGTGATACAAAGAAGCCTTTAGGTTAGGAAGAGTGGTATCAGCTGTGAGGAATTCTGGGCAGGCATTATAGAAGAAAGGGCATAGGAGCTATACTTAAATGGGTAGGATTTCAGCAAAGAAAATTCTAAACATGAGGAACAGTATAATCCAAGGTAGAGATATGGGAAAGTGTGTTTCATATATAGGGAATGATTTGCAAAATAGTTTAACTTATACTGTTTGTGGAGAGAGTGCAGTAGGTAATTTTTGTTTATTGTTTGTTTTTGTTTTTGGAGACAAAGTCTCCCTTGGGCACCCCGGGTAGAGTGCTGTGGCATCACAGCTCACAGCAACCTCAAACTCTTGGGATCAAGTGATTTCTTGCCCCAGCCTTTTAGGTAACAGGGACAACAGGCATGCCCCACAATGCCCAGCTAGTTTTTCTATTTTTAGTAGAGACAGGGTCTCACTCTTGCTCAAGCTGATCTCAAACTCCACCTGCCTTATCCTCAAGAGTGCTAGGATTACAGGTATGAGCCACCACACCTGGCAAGTAGATAATGTTGATGAGTAAATTAGCACCTGATTTTAGAAACAAAGATGCTACAAGAGGCAATCCAGAAAGTATCAGGTGGTGGGAATTTACCAGAGACTGGAAGGAAGTGATAAAATGCCCAAACTAGGGGGACAAAATTAGAATGAGAGGAAAATGAATGAGTCAACAAGAATTGTGAGAAGAAAGACTTTCTGTTTCTTCCAACTAGGGTGGCAGTTTTCTGCTAGCTAGGATTATGTCTGCTTCTTGTTTCCCCAATACACAATATATTGCTTGACATAAAGAAGTACTTATGATGAGTAAATATCCTCCTTTATTATCTATTTCATCTACCTTCATCTTGTCCACTTTCAAGTAATTATACCTTGCATAGACCGTTCATCCATCTACCTTCTTTTCTCATTTCCCTCTAATGCAGTGGTTCTCAACCTTCCTAATGCCCCGACTCTTTAATACAGTTCCTCATGTTGTGGTGACCCCCCCACCCATAAAATTATTTCCGTTGCTACTTTCCTAATGCCACAACCCTTTAAAATACAGTTCCTCATGTTGTGGTGTCCCCCAACCATAAAATTATCTTCATTGCTATAGCAATGAATTTTATGGTTGGTGGACACCACAACATGAGGAGAACTGTATTAAAGGGTCGTGACATTAGGAAGGTTGAGAACCACTGTTCTAATGCATATATAGCCAGCATAGTTTTTCATACAAATCAGACCTTAAAACACCAACATAGTTTTTCATCCACTGTAAATAAACAGGGGAAGCAACAATGAAAAGTTGATTGTGGATAAGAGAAAGGAGGTTTTGTTGAATTGCTCTTAGTGAAAAATGAAAGAGCTTTTGAAAGTGAGTTCAAATATGCCTGGGCACATGAGAGTCTGTAAAGTCACGATAGAATGATTATTTGAAATATTAGCACTATTACAAATAAGTTTTAGATTATTCATATTTTCATGTGAAAACTCATGATACACAGCAAATGACAGAGTCACCTAGGAATTGAACAGGGTTTGTACTGCATGTGAGCAGAAATTGAGGTGCATTGCTCTGCTTCTGATACAGACTCTAGCAACAAACAGGCTTCATTCCTGGCACAGGTTATGACATATATTCTATTAAGTCGTGGGAGTGCTCAGGGAAAGACCTACTAAGTCTGTGAAAATGATTTGAAGGTTCTTTATTTTGAACTGTTAAAAATTTTCCAAGTTTCTACTCCAAAGCCAATAAGGATTACTGCACTTTTTTTTTTCCCTGATTGGCAAAGCTAAGTTTATAGCTAGCTGCATTACTTAGAAAAAGGAATGCCAATATATTACTACTTAACTACTTCAGATTAGCTGTTGGGAGATAAGGGTGATGAATGGTGCTTCGCCCCAAAAGGTGAAATTGACCTAGTTTGAAGAGTCCAGATAGACCCAGCAGGTTTATCAACTCCCTAAAATAAATATTTGGAAGTATATGAAAAAGGAGTGTAACTCATTCTATCCAAACCTTTGAACAAGAATTACTTTTTTTTTTTTTTTTTTTGAGACAGAGCCTCAAGCCATCACCCTTGATAGAGTGCTGTGGCGTCACTGCTCACAGCAACCTCCAACTCCTGGGCTCAGGCGAGTCTCCTGTCTCTGCCTCCCAAGTAGCTGGGACTATAGGTGCCCGCCACAATGCCCGGCCATTTTTTGGTTGCAGCTGTCCTTGTTGTTTGGCAGTCAGGGCTGGATTCGAACCCACCAGCTGAGGTGTACGTGGCTGGCGTCTTAGCCCGTTGAGCCACAGATGCCGAGCCAAGGGTCAAACCTGGCCCCAGCTGAACTGCAAAACAAACAAAAAAAAATAATGGAGGCTCGGCGCTTGTGGCTCAACAGGATAAGGTGCTAGCCACGTATACCTGAGCTGGCAGGTTCGAATCCAGCCCAGGCATGCCAAACAACAATGATGGCTGCAACCAAAAAATGGTCAGGCGTTGTGGCAGGCACCTGTAGTCCCAGCTACTTGGGAGGAGGAGGCAGGAGACTCACTTGAGCCCAGGAGTTGGAGGGTGCTGTGAGCTGTGATGCCACAGCACTCTATCCAGGGTGATGTCTTGAGGCTCTGTCTCGAAAAAAAAAAAAGAATTACTTTTTAACTTGCATTAGATATTGAAAGAAGATGGGTCCTTCTTTTGAAAACACTCTTTTAAAGAAAGTAGAGCATATTTCCATTTTAAAAAGAAAAGATTATAACATAGCCAAGCTATATGGGCACACAATGATAGAAGTCTTTGGGAAGTCTTCCCCACCAATTGAGATTTGCTAGAATCAAACACAGTTATCAATGTGACTCTGATCCTAAACCTTGAAGTAAATTATTTATTTATATTGAAAAGTCTTTGTCATTTTCCTTAATATAATGTGTGATTTTTATATATAATGTGTGTGAAATTTAACAACTTTAAATTATCATGATTTAACTTAGCAGAATTTCAAAACAAAATATTTTCTGCTAAAATCATATGACTAGAATATCCTAAATAAAAAATTGGCTGGTTTTGTATAAAGAAGGTGAGTGAGTAGTAAGACTAAAATAGAAAATATTTGAATAGTGTAATTTTAAAACTAAAATAGTGGGCTGGGTACAGTGGCTCATATTTGTAATCACAGCACTTTGGGAGGCTGAGAGACCCATCTCTACTGAACATATAAAAACTAGCCTGGTACTGTGGTGTGTTCCTGTGGTCCCAGGTACTTGGGAGGCTGAGGCAAGAAGATCACTTGAGCCTAGCAGTTTGAGGTTGCTATGAGCTATGACACCACTGCACTCTACCCAGGGCAACAGAGTGAGACTCTTATCTCAAAAACAAAAACAAAAACAAAACAAAACAAAACAGAAAACCCCCCAAAACTTAAAATAGTGTGTTTTTGCCTTTTCTTCCTTCACCTTTTCCCCAAGCATTATCTTTTGTATTGTATTTTATACAAACTATCCAAAGTACAGCAGGAGAAAGAATAGAGTTCATTGTGGAGGGGGTGGTAGGGAAATTTGCTGGTATCATAATTAGATGCAATTTTATGGAGTAAGGCATCATAAGAAAACCAAGCAGCATAAGAAATCCAAGCTTGGAATAAATCTTACAACAGAGATGTCTTTCCCAATAAGCTTATCCTCTAGACTAGACAAGACAAATGTGATATTTAAATTTCTGTAATTTTTAACAATTTCTTTAGAAAGAAGAAAGAGTTGCTAGTCATCTGTGGGACTAGCCATTGAAAATAAACTTTTGGAAATGTTGCAACAAAAAAAGAAGGAAAGTGATAGATAAATAGGCCTTTTTTTTTTAAATTTTGCTTAAGTAGCAGATGTTTGCCACTGAATACCAAAAGAAAAAGAATATGCAGGTTTACTTTAGCAGTTAATGTGAAGTAATGCAATAGCAGGGAAACTAGTTGTAACTGGGTTTATGGCAGGTCTTCAGTTCACATAGAACACAAGCCTGAACAAGCCACCATGAGTCACTTCATGAGGTTGTATCATAATATTATTGCCTAAAGATTTCTAGGTGAATACTCTCTGTGGACCAAAAAGTGTCCCACTGAACAATCCAATATAGCATGCGACACATTTTTTGAAAGTTTTATATCTGATCATACATGAGGCATACTCTAATATCCTCAGGATACCAACCTGTATATTTCATCGCAACATGTCAAAATAATGTCAAAAAGCCATTTTGTAGCAAGGAGAGAGCAATAAAATAAATCCTTAAAGAGACAATATAAAATTTTCAGAGTGAAAAAGTAACTCAACTATGTGCTAAATAAAAAATGTTTTGTGTTGAGGACGTTAAAACATTGACACTGATGGGAAAAATAAATAAAGAGGACAATAGCATGTTTAGTGGTGAGCAATTTTGTAGCTTGCACTGACTATGTGTCTGATTTATTCTACGTCACTAGGCAAACCTCACGCTAATCTCTTTTTGTCTCTATTTCCTCAGCTATAAAAAGGGGATAATAATACTGGCCTGTCTCAGAGAGGTGTGGCGAGAAATAATTAAGGCCCTTAATGGGTTTCGAAGTCCAAACATGAAAGACACTACACTAAGTACAAAGCCTTATTATTAGGACTGAAGTTGATGGAATATAAGAACTTGTTAATTGATTGAAAAATTCCAAAACATTGAATAAGGATACATTTCCTTGAATTTATGTGACTGAAATTTATGAATTTGTTTACAAATGTGTTTTATTTAGGTGCTTTATATCTAATTTTTCAGCCTAAGCTAATAGAAGAATTGAGGAGACTACTGACTTGAAAATTGAAATTGTGAACAGTTAGAATTAAAAAATATACATTTTATTTAATTTTTGTTTCACTTCTGTAATGTATCAACAAACTAATTAGGTGTTTGTTTCAAAAGAATGATTAAGTCTAAAAGCGTTTCTTGGGCATACATAAAAGAATGAAACATTTTATTTGTTGCAACCATTTAGCATTGAGGTAGCAACCATCCAGTTTAGAATAAAGATACTATTAAATTCTACCTGAGTTAGGATACTGAATCAAGGGTCAAGGGAAGTATGTTTCTCTAAAGTGCCTGCATTTAGGAGCCAACAGAGGAATGTGTGAAAATAGCAATTTCATTTTTAGAAATAATGTCTCCTATTGCGTCACCCCCTCCCCATAACATTCTGAGTTTCTTATATGCAGCTGACTAGCATGAAAGCAAAAGCATTGTGATGCATCAGTCATCTCTATATTTTGTAATAAGAAGAGAGAGTAGTCATCTACTTTTGGCTGAAACTAAATGAGATTTTGGTTTCTTTAAACACAAACATCTAGTGCTGAGTAAATGAACTGTTTTACCCTTTGAAATATCATTTAAATTTATCATTAGTTTTGTAAATGATTATAACTAGAGCCAAACAGCTTCTTAAGACATTATTTCCTAATTAAGTGATTGCTCAGTTAGAAACAATCCTGGATGATACGAATTAGCCATGAAACTGTCATTCCCCAGAGTTAGTTTTTTAAAAAGTTACTAGTGTTTAGTGACAGTCAATAGTCTTTGCTTATGTTAGTTCATGGGAACAATTCATGACTGATGTTTATTTTGCATTGGGTTGGGCTGTAAAACTACTCTACAATAACATAACTTGAGAGGTTGTTATTTTAGAACTATTATATCTTATACCAGCTGTGGTCAAGAAAAAGACAGACTGGAAAACAGGAAGCAGTAATACATCTTTAAAACATTTACTGTTTCCATTATTTAAAAAAAAAGATTTAGTTTCACTCTAGTTAGAATTTCATCAGTAGTCTTCTTCATATTTCTTTTGTTAAAAATTCATTTATTCTTACTCCCAAATTTTGAATGTAAACATTAACTGTCCAGGTTGATAGCCATGCAATTAACCAACTTAATTTTGGTTAGAAGTAGAATGATTCACTGCTTTCTTGTGTCTGATGAGTAGGAAGAACATTATATTTTAAATGGCTCTGTCCCAGAGGGCAAATCTGATGAGTTTCACTGCCCTGCCCACTCAGAAAAATAAGTTGTGCAGGTTACAGCAGAATACAGACTGAGCATGAAATTGTAAGAACATATTATAACCTGTTTCTTTGCTATTGTTAAAAAATGGTTTTAATTTTTCTCATTTAAAAAAAAATTTAACATTTTAAAGATTTTTAAGACTAGGAGACATATTCCAAGTAATCTTTTGGTTTAGGTATTCTTTTCACATCTAACACTTGAAAGAGTGTCGTGAATAAATAAACATATTTTTGCTTTGCTCAGCATCTAATTATTTTTGCAATCACAACTCTGTATTCTGTGAAACAAATATATTTCTCCTCTCTCTGCTGTTTTATGTATTATCTCTTTTAGTTAACAGAAATACACTGTTTTTATCTCCAGTTACTGAATCTGTAATTACTTTGCAGGTTTCTCTGCCTCAAGATTGTCTAAAAATACTTCTGTATTTATTTCTGCTCAATATTATATAATGATAAAAGTAAGACTTTTTTATTCTTTTAGCTTCACATGTGTTATATTTTATTATATCAGATAATAGGTGATTAAGATTTATTAGGATATCATCTAGAATTTTATAAAGAAAGAGCAAAGCATTCCTTTTAATATAATTCAACAAAGATGTATTTAGAATGCTTTACCTGAAGTAGAAGAGGGACAAATAGAACCTTTCTGGTCCTTAAGGAACTTGTAATTTTCTAGGGTAGCTGATGTAGGTAACTCAGATTTTTCTCAAGTTTTATTAACTATGGACACAGAACAGATTACATTAAATGTATACATATATATATATGTCATATATATGCTAAATATATGTATAGCATATATAGTAATATATATTATATACACACACGCACATGTATATATATATACATACATATATATGCGGGTGCGGTGGCTCACGCCTATAATCCTAGTACTCTGGGAAGCCAAACCTGGTGGATAGCTTGAGCTCACGAGTTTGAAACTAGCCTGAGCAAAAATGAGACCCCATTTCAACTAAAAATAGAAAAACTAAGGCAAGAGGATCACCTGAGCCCAAGAGTTGGAGGTTGCTGTGAGGTATGAAGCGAAGGCACTCTACCCAGGATGACAGCTTGAGACTTAGTCTCCAAAAAAAAAAAAAAAAAAGTAAATAAATAAAGTAAATGTGTGTGTGTATAAATTTTGTTTGTTTGTTTGAGACAGAGTCTCTCTCAATTGCCCTGGGTAGAGTACCATTGCATCATAACTCACAGCAACCTCAAACTCCTAGACTCAAGCAATCCTCTTGCCTTAGCCTCCCCAGTAGCTAGGACTACAGGTGACAATGCCTGGCTAGTTTTTCTATTTTTAGTAGAGTCTGGGTCTCACTTTGCTCAGGCTGGTCTCAAACAAGCCACTGGCCTCTGCCTTCCAGAGTGCTGGGATTATAGGCATGAGTAAACTGCGCCCAGCCTACATTAAATGTAAAAACATACATTCCATTGCTTTTTCTCATCCTTGTTCATGAATTGCTTCCTGCCCCTCATTTCCTGCCTGTTTCTGAGATGGTACTGGAGATGTTTGATCAGTTTGATAAAATGACCAGATAAAATGAATGGACTGTTGCAATGCTATGGTTTATACCATTAAAATCCATACTGTAAGCAGAATATAATCTTGGTAGATGGGATCATTTCTTGGGATCTTCAAATTAAATAATTTTATTTTATTATTAAAATAATGATATTAGAGATTATGGTATTTTGATATTATTAGAGATGATGGTACATTATGATATTGTTAGAGATTACATTTATGTCTAGTCACTTGGTCTCATTCTTTATTTTTCATGACCCTTAGGGATGCAAGGATAATTATCGGTGCTCCTATTCTTAATTTAGCTAATGGCTTCAGTATTCTTCCCTATCCAACTACTTACACTTAAAAAAAAACAAACTTTGTCACTCTCGGTAGAGTGTGGTGGCTTCATAGCTCACCACAACCTCAAACTCTTGGGCTCAAACGATTCTCTTGCCTCAGTTTGCTGAGTAGTTGGGACTAAGGTGCCTGCCACAATGCCCAGCTATTTTTTCTTTGTTCGTTTGTTTGATTAGCAGGCCTGGGGTTCAAATCCACCAGCCCCTGAGCATGTGGCCGCAACCTTAATCACTGAGTTATGGGTGCCCAGCCTATACTTTTAATAAGGACAGAAACTTTGACTTGTTTTATTTCCTATGTGACAGTTTATAGAATTTATTTAAATAAGCAAAATGAAGATGGTCAAGGAAAGAGGGTTTCAGCTGAGCACAGTGGCTCATACCTGTAATCCTTGCACTCTGGGAGGCTGAGGTGGGTGGATTGCCTGAGCTCACAGGTTCTAGACAAGCCTGAGCAAGTGCAAGACTCTGTCTCTAACAATAGCTGGGCATTGTGGCGGGCACCTGTAGTACCAGCTACTTGGGAGGCTGAGGCAAGAGAATTGCTTGAACCTAAGAGTGTGAGGTTGCTGTGATGCCACAGCTTCTACTGAGGGCAACAAAATGAGACTGTGCCCCCCCCGAAAAAGAAAGATGGATTCAAAGAATAAAATTTATATAATATAGAATATGCCAAATACATAAAACACTAACAATTAGTTACTTAAGAATTGATTCCTGGTTAAGGCATTTATTAAATCTTGAAAAGATATTAAGTTAGTAAGCTAATAAGCATATTTATTCAGCCATATTCAAGACATTCTGGTAGGCACTCAGAATTAAAAAAATGAAAACCTATGATCCCTGCTCTCATGGAATTCAGTCTTGTGGAGGAAGCAAACACATGAACAAATAGACTCCGGGAAAGCCAGAGATGTCTTGAGAGAGTGGGGAAACTTTGGATAGTCTGGAAGACAGAATGGGAATTTGCTATACGGAAGAGGAAGAAGAGCATTTGAGGCAAGGAGAACAAAATGTGCACAGGCATAGAGTTTTGAAAAGATATGTGAGAAGTTCACTGTGGTTTGGAGCTTAGAGTTGTGGTGGGAAGTGGAAGGAAATGAAATTGGAACAGTATATTGGGGTTACATCATGAAGGGCACTGTGCCCATACAGAAGAGTTTGGCTTTTATAGGGTAGCTAGTGTGGAATCAGGGAAAATCATTAGACAAGGGGAAAGTTCAATCATGTTTGTTTAGTAAGAAAATAATTATGACAGAAATGTAAAAAATGGATTATGGGAGAGATTGATGAGGGAGAGATGAGATGGGACAATGTGGCAATAGTTTAAGACAGAAAACATAAGAACATGAATTGAATTAATGAATATAGAAATAAAGAATGATCAGATTCTGGATATAATTCTGACATAAAATTGGCAAGATTTTGGTGTAAGAAGAGGCAGGGCTCCAGAATGAATTTCTTACTTGGCAGACTTAAGGGTGTTGATTCCATTAACTATGGGAAATGTTAGAATATTTAGGAATATAACGATCATTTCAGTCTTTTTAAAAAAGATATTAGGTTGAATAGCCTATGGGATAGCCAAGTTGACAAGCACTTGCAAAGCTGGTCTGCAATAAATAGCTTCTAGAATGTGGATGAAATGATACATCTAAAAATGTGGAAGGGATAACCCACCAAGAATGAAACCCTGGAAGACATCAACATTTAACATGGTAGCCTTCATTCATTTTCAACACATGCCTCATGTTGAAAATATAAAAACCGGGCGGCTCCTGTGGCTCAGCGAGCAGGGCGCCGGCCCCATATACCGAAGGTGGCGGGTTCAAGCCCGGCCTCGGCCGAACTGCAAAACAAAAAAATAGCCGGGCGCTGTGGCGGGTGCCTGTAGTCCCAGCTACTCGGGAGGCTGAGGCAAGAGAA
>CAUYON010089651.1:0-31676 GCA_963573935.1 Arctocebus calabarensis | reverse complement strand
TCCTCTCAGCGCCTGTTGCAACCTAACTGTGCTACTGTGACTGATGAACAATTCGTCTCACCAGAGACCTTTAGGAGAAGAAGTGAAATCTTTTAAAGTCAGTACATGAGTAAGCTTTTGTACAAAACTTAAATTATATGTATATAATTATATATATATTATATATATATTGTATGTACAGTATATGTATAGTGCATTTGCCTGTGTATATTACATATGTGTGTGGTGTGTGTATATATATATATAATTTATATATATATACATATATATACATATTACATATATAATTATATATGTATAATATATATGTATCATATAATTATATATGTATAATATATATGTATAATATAATTATATGTATGTATATATATATATATATATATACACACACCACACACATATGTAATATACACAGGCAAATGCACTATATATATAGTATACATACAGTGGGTGCCCAAAAGTATACATATACATCTTCAGAGAAGAAACAACTGTACTAAAATTGTAAGTCACATGTGGTTTCTGCCATTGCAAGAGATACTCAAATGTGACTTGCATTCTTCTGTTATCAGGATATATTGAGTCTTTCACTGTTTTTTCTTTTTCAGACAGAGTCTCACTTTGTCACCCTCTGTAGAGTGCGGTTGCATCATAGATGACAGCAACCTCAAATCTTGGGCTCAAGCAATTCTCTTTCCTCAGCCTCCCAAGTAGCTGGGACTACAGGTGCCCACTACAATGCCCGGTTATGTTTAGACTTGAGGTCTCGCTCTGGCTCAGGCTGGTCTCGAACCTGTGAGCTCAAGTAATGCACCTGCTTCAGCCTCCCAGAGTGCTAGGATTACAGACGTGAGCCTGAACCTGTCTGAATCTTACACTTTTAATATACTTTTTACCTTTCTCATAATATGTATGTATTTTTCTTTATTGTATTCTGTGGTGATAATTGATGACAGAAATGCTAGCCCTGTGGGAGGCCACGGCACGAGAATAACTGGAGGCCAGGGTTTGAGACCAGCCTGGGAAATACAGACAGACGCCATGACTACAAAAAATTAGACAGAATGGTGGCACATCAGGAGGTGGACAGAACGGCTCCTTTGATCCCAGGAATTCAGTGGTACAGTGAGCTCTGATGATTCCACTACACTCTAGCCTGGGTGGACAGAGCTGTTTCTGTCCGGGTGTTTCTGTCTGTTTTTGGGTGGCCAATACTCTGTTTCTAATTTCAACTAAATATATTTAAACAAAGTCCTCTGCCCGGAGCACTGGTTGGATAAAGGAGCCAATACAGACCTGAGAGAGTGGCTTCCTGTTGGCACAGTTGATGCCCCCGATGAAGACCATGTTGGGCATGATCGGCCTGGGGTAGTCCATCACAAAGTCCACTCTGAATAGCCACAAGGACCCATGGCTAAGGACATCCTCCAATGACACCTGTCTCTGAAAAAGCTCAGAGGCCAGACTTGCATAAGGAGAAAAAGAAACATGGCACATGTACATCAGGACCAGAGGGTAGAGCATGTTCTTGACCCTTTGCAGGAATGTCATGTGGTCGGAATTCCTTGTTAGCAACTGAGGAATATATGAGGAAGGGTTTGGACACTGTGTGCCCTCAAAGTCCCAGTCACATGGAAGGTACCGCAGAAAGAATACAGTGGGGATGGACAGGTACTTGGCCAGCACCACCCCACAGGGGTAAACTGGATCCATTAAAACCACATCAAAGGACGAGGCTTTCAGGTGCCCAATCAGGGTCTTGTTATACATTAGCTCTCTACAACTCCTATAAAAAATGACAGTTGAATCTTTCAAAACTGTTATACTATTTAAAAATGTCTTCAGAAAATGTTGTCTTTCAAACAGATTTTGAAAGTAGTCGGCAGAGATTTGATTGAATTCCTCCTGGGTGTGGGGAACAGTGTAGGTTTTCAGGGTGAAAAAGTCCTCCCCATTGATGTGCATATTCACCTCTGCTGTCAGGACCACGGCCTGGTGGCCCCGGACGTGGAGCCCCCACAGGACCTCCCGCATGCTGAGCCAGTGGCTGCCACCTGAAGGCATCACCAGTACCTTCCTGGCCTGAGCCCAGGGCCCAGGGCTCAGCCACAGTAGCAGCCCCAGAAGCCCCATTCGAAGACCCTGGAGTCCCGTGGCCATCTCTCCAGGGGCCAAGAGCAACTACCTGTCCACCGCAGGCTATGCCTCTGATGGTCATCGCCTGCGGCTTATTTTCTCACCGGCGAGCAACGCAGAAACACGGCTGTGATTGGCAGATAGAGGACCCTCCTTACGTTAATCATTGCAGGATAAATCTAACCCTGCCTTTCACTACCGGCCCTGCTTCAATCACTCCCATCTTGCAAAAGCTCAGCTGACCCTGCTGCTCTCTCTGCAGAACATTCCAGTTCACTCTCTTGTTTCTCATCCAATTCCCCAAACATAGCTATGGACACACATTTCCTGTCACCACCTCCTATTTCTCTATTCACCACCTTCACCAGCCTGTGACTGTGCTCTGAAGAGTCAGCAACGTGACTGTGAGAGGAGCGAGGCCTGGTCCCCAACCAAAACCTCCCTGTGGATCTGACCCCATGTGGTTACTCTTAAAACTCATTCCCACATGCTTCGGTGCACATAGCACATCCAGGAAAACAAAGGACACTCCATAGTCAGCGACTCTACCTGAGTTCGTCCCTTTTCCATACCAGCATGTCTGTTATAGTGACCAGAGAAGATGCTATTTAAAGTGGTTGTGAAACTCGGGAAGAGCTAAAGGGACACTGACAACTTGTGATGACATGAATCCATGGAAGGGTCTGTTGAGAATTCTGCATTCCCCACGGAATACCAATTGCTGTTTTCTGAGGCAGACATGGGCGAGACAGCCCTAAGCAATGACACCTGGTGAAACTAGAGAGCCTCCTTCTCCCTAGTCTGCTCCGGGCCAGACAAGAGGGAGCTGGAGGCTGAACCAAAGCTGGTCTTGTCTGGACTTCTCTGCTCCTCGGTGCTCAAAGCTCCAGCCTTCTGCTGCTCTGTGTAGGGACTCGGGTGCACAAGTAATGGGCCTGAACTCCATGCTGGACCTTGTGCTCAGGCCTTTCTCCAAGGTTATATCCAGCCCCAATACCGATGAGGGAATGTTCCTGCAGAAGAGGAGGGCTACATAATTTGTGGGGCCTTTGTTCAATTTCAAGATGGAAGAAGCTAGAGAGGGCCCTTTGGAAGGTGAGACCGTGTCCACTCAGAGGGATGACCGAGTACCTGGCCCACTCCAGAAAGTCACGTCCACGTGTTCTTGGCGAGGTTACTGACACTTCCTTCCCCTGGTGGCCCTGGGATGAAACACAGGGTCCCTGGGCTGGCAGCTTTCCCTCTCACTACCCCAGGCTTCTCACACCCGGCCGGCTCCCCCATGGAAGACGTTGCCCCTGTAGAGAGCGTCCTCAGTACCAGATTGCACTTCCAGGCAGACGAGCACATGCCGGACACTGCTGGGAGCCCGAGCCGCAGTGAGGGAGCTTCTGGGTTGAACCTTCCCTGCAGGGTAGCGGCCAGAGGCCTGGTTCCCTCACCTCCTCTCACAGCCCTCTCTGCGCCCTCTGTTCTCCTTCCTGCTGTCTCAGCCACATCACTGTGTCATGTTCTCAAGGCTCTGTTTCCGCCCTGCCTATTCAGCGCCAATTTCAGAGCCTAGGTCAGAGCCTATTCTACCCATCACCTGTTCAGTTCTCCGCACACCACACACGAGGGGGAGTCTGGTGGGAGCACAGCCCCTCACACCTACACTCAGAGTGAGAGCAGGAAGTGGAGGGAGCAGGTGCCGGGTGGGCAGGACTTGCAGCTGGCTGTGGCTGCAGCAGCTGCAGTGGGGGTGGGAGCACGGGCAGCTGCCACCTCCGCTGCAGGAGAAGCACTGAGTTTCCAGGGAGGGACCCCCCTGCTGAGCACTCAGTAGCCTCCGCTGCTCGCCCAGCTGCAGGTGGGGCAGGTGCGTGGGGGACAGTAGACAGGGACAGATCTAGCTCTGCTCCCTGTGCACATCCGTCAACCTCACTAGGGGGTCATCTGCCCTGTAAGAAGCCACATCAACCACTTGGCAGGGCCACAGTGCTTGCTCTGGGCCAGTTAGACACATCTGTCCACACTAGGACAGAGGAAGAAGGGGCACACGCCAGAGCTTAGCATCTTGGTCCTCACATCCTGATTTGCTCCCAAATAAGCTACAGATTCCAGGTGAGGTCAAAGAAAACCTCCCTGGGTTCTGTAACATGACAAAAAAGGTAACCTCTTAAAATTGACCTTGAAGATTTTCTGGCTTCGGGTACTAGAGGTGTCACTCCTATCAGACTGATGCTCTCACAGGTAATGATTATAAACTATTTCAAATAAAAGCCACTTGAAGGCACCGAAGAGCACACACAGAAGGAACCTGAGGGATAAACAGGGCATGGGAGTCAGCGAAATCCCTGGTTTTGTGGCTTTTTGCACAAGAACAGGAGGCACAGTTGGTGCCACACCCCGCCCCTACAGGTCACTCTGTGCTCTGCTGTCCCCCACCCACAATGCACAGAGACAGGGCAATGGCAAGAAGCATGGGGTGAAGGAAAAACCGTGTGACGAGGGCAGTGTGGGGAAGGTTGCCAATGCATCACGAAGGACGCTGCGAGGTCAGAGGAGTGCCAGGCCTCTGTGGAATCCCTACGGGAGGGGTTCCAGGACTCCACAATTAACCTGTGATAGCCAGCCCCCTACCACCCTCCCCTCCAGGGTCTGTGAGCTAAGCTGGGAGCCCCAGCTTCTCCCTGAATGGAAGATCAGTCTCTGAAGGAGGTGTGGCATGGCCGGGTATGTGTCCCAGAAATATCCCTCTTGTAAAGGACTAGAGAGTGCCTGGAAGGGTCAACTTGGACCCATGGATTTCCAAATGGAAGCTGTTTGTTCGATGGGAGGACCTGAGTCAAAGCCACTGCCAAGTCTGGGCCGGAGCCAGGTGAGAGGCAGTAAATGGAGACTTCCAGTAGGCAGCGCTTGCAGCCTGCAGACAGCACAGGCACAACAGGTGCAGGTATGTAAGGGCATTGGGGACGGTGCAGTAGAGGACAGTCCCCAGGGATCTGTGAGGACACCTGACATTTTAATAGACAACGTCTTTAATGCAGGGCGAATTCCCAGTGTGAACAAGTTATTTCCTATCTCACCCCAGTAACCACCCCTCTCCTGGACTCCTAAATGCACTTAAGGTGAGATTCCACTCCCAGCTCCAGATAGAACACATAACCTGGGTTCAACCAATCAGCATGTCTCATCGCCTTGGTTGTTGCAGTGATTGGTTCAGTGATGGGCATGTGACTTGGTGAAAACCAATGAGGCCGAAGGACTTTTATTAGAAATCCTGGGAAAAGGACTTAGGGTAGAGCCCCAGCTTCTGGATCAGAAGCCTGGGAAGGATAACATCACCAAGGAAATGGAGTATGAAATGGTTCTAGGGACATAGTTTGGAGCTGTATCAAGCAATACCTAACCAGATATGCCCCGAGATTTTTCCAGCATTGGAACCAATAAAATTGCTTGCAATAGAAAGCTTTGCAACAAATTCATTGAGTCAGCAATAGTTGCCCAGTAGAGGTTGCCCAAATTGCAAGGGGATCGCAGGTCGCATCAGTTCTATTCCATGAAGAAGGTAAAGCCCAGCTCTGTTTCTCGCTGTCAAGCAACTTGATAAAGAAAACACACAAGAATGATTTTAAATGAACAATTAATAAGGAAAGTGCAAATTAAGAAAAGCTTGAGAGGTTTTTCGCCTACTGGACTGTAAAAACCTAAGAAGTTCAAATATAGTAAGTGTAAGTGCGGGTATGAAGAAAAGTGTCCACTTACACATTTCTGAGGGAAGAATACTTAATACTTAATGATTTTTTTTTAAATGCACATGCCCTAACAAGTCTATTTCCTGGCATCTCCCCATGGAAATTCCCACATAGGAGCACAGTGAGGCACAAATAAAGATGTTCATTGTAATTTGTTTGAATAAAAGAAGCAAGCCACAGAGAGGGAGAAGATACTTGCAAAAACTATCAGTGCCAAAGAACAAGTATCCAGAATGCATAAATAACTCCTACAAGCAAATGACCTAGGTAAAAATGGGGGCAAGAGACTTGAATGGGCAAAAGAGGAAATCCAAATGACCTGTAAATATAGAAAAGGATTCTCAAGATTATTGCTTGTATAGGTAATAAATGCCTTAGTAATCAGGGCAATACAAGTGAAAATATGAAATACCATTACACACTCACCAGAACAGCAAAAATCTTAAATACGTCGATGCTAAGTGAAGGCAAGAATGTGAGGCAATAGGAACTCTTTTACAAGGCTAGTAAGGATTTAAATTGGCATAATTGCTTTGGAAAATGTTTCTCATTATCTTATTAAATTAAAGATATATATATTCTACAACACTGAAGCTCCACTGCTAGGTATATATTCTAAGAAACCCAAACACATGTTTCAGAATTTTAAAAAATGTTCATTGTAGCCATGTCCACAATAGTCAAAAGCTGGATACAAACCAGTTTCCATCAACAGTAGAATGAAGAAATAAAATTGTGGTACATTCACACAATGGAATACTATTCCACACTGAAAATGCATAAATTACAACATGTAAGAACACACAAATCTCTCAAATAGGTTGAACAAAAGAAGCAAGACAAATATAAACACAGTATGATTCTATTTACATAATATGAAGTACCAAAACAAGTGAAACTTATCTATATTATTTACAGATGCAAATTCAGGTGGCAAAGCTGTAAGGAAAAGCAAGGAAATAATCATCACAGTATTGAGAGCAGGGATGAACAGAGGCTAGTAGGGAGACCAGACACCCAGGGAGGATGTCTGGGTGTTGATAAACCGAAATGGCCACCAGGGCATAAAACTCAGAGCTTTGGGGGCCTCTCAGCTGTGCTGCAGTGTGGAGCATGAAGCACAACCAGACAAGACTCCTTCCACCCAGAACAGCTTCCAAAGCCTCGGGGGACCAGCCTTTCATGGATTCTAGGCCTCTGTTGGATCTTGACACACATCTGTGAATAATAAAGTTGCTTTGCTGACTTGTCTGTCTCACTGAGCTTATAGTCTGGCAACCAGGTTTATGCCAAGCCTCCTGCACAAACCCAGACCTGGGAACCACCAGATCCAGGAATCTTAGCAAAAGGAGTCCTGCCTGGGATGGTAACTGGTACCTGGTGTTCTTCTCCCAGAAATTGACAGCAGTGCACACTACTCTGCTTCATTGTCATTACCAGTCCTGAGATTCCAGAATTCTATGACTTATCAGGAGTAAGGAGGTGGGGGTGAGGTGGACCTAAAGTGATGAGGGGGCAGAGAGAGGGTAGATAAAATGATTTCCCCAAATCTTCTTATCACATATTTAGGTCCACTTCGCATCTCCACTCCTACCCTAAGGTTTAGGAAACCCCTAGAAAAAAAGCTTGCTAAGCCCCTATAAAGGTATTAGCATCATGCCAGCCCAGACAGCCTCATGTACCCAGCCCACGGTGAGACTTGAAAGGTCATTTGCTCTGACCGAGTCTACCACATTTGAAAGACCACAGAGTGTTAATGATAAATAAATTTGGCCGAGGCTCTTGTGTAATGGCCTAGACTAGAAGAATGTTTTTGTTCAGGGTCACCAACTTGAACAGTTCCAAAGGACATGGAGCTACTCAGCACATTCTTACTTTTGTGTAACACAACAGCCCTAGTTCTCTTGCTTTCTTGACTCTACCATCCTCTCTGCCAAGGCAGGCCAGGTTTGTGGATGTACACCTGTGCAGTCACACTGCACCCACATTTACAAGGGCCTGATGGTTTTCCTCCTAAGATCAGGAACAAGAAAAGGATATCCTCTGTCCACTTGTATTCAACATTGTACTAGAGGTTCTAGTCAGGACAATTAGACAAGCAAATAAAATAAAGTCACCCAGATTGGAAAGGAAGAAGTAAAGCTATCTCATTGTAGATGACATGATTTTTAATGTAGAAAATATTTAAAAATCCACTAAAAAAACTGATTAGAACAAAAAAAAAAAGTTCATCAAATTTGCAGGGTACAAGGTCATATACAAAAGTTGATTGTATTTCTACACACTACCAATGAACAATCTAAAATTGAAATTAAGAAAACAATTTCAAGAGGCAGAGCAAGAAGGAGAAAGACAAAAGAAAGAGAAGAGACAAAAATATGAAAATATGAAATACCATTACACACTCACCAGAATAGCAAAAATCTTAAATACGTTGATGCTAAGTGAAGGCAAGAATGTGAGGCAATAGGAACTCTTTTACAAGGCTAGTAAGGATTTAAATTGGCATAATTGACAGAGAAGAAGACAAAAGAAATCTCTGCACCAGCAACTTGTGGTAAGATCAGGGAGAGAAAACTCCAGACATCTCCTTTGGCTATAGCCCTCCCAGAAACCTTGCTCCGCGGGCATAGTCAGACTACAGGGACCTCCAGGAGCCAAGGAGGAGGTCAGGAGCAGCAGAAGACAGGAAGAGAAGGTGGGTACCTGGGTGCCTGGAAAAGCTGACCAGCCCTTTGGAGGAGGGCCAGAGACAGGGAAGGCCTATCCTGCAGTGGATTTGGACTTGGGTGTCCACCAGATCTGCCCTGGGAGGGCTTAAGCAAGGGAGAAAATTTGAATGCTGCCGAGCGCTGGGATTGAACCACCAGGTGAGATGGAACTACCATTGGTTCAGCTGCTAGCAGCTGTTGTGGGAGGGCCACCAGTAAGGAACAGCCTGCAGGGTTCCAAGACAGCTCTGGTGCACATGCTGAGCTCATGCAGCCATCTTTGGGGTGAGTTAGGCAGGTTCTGTACCTCTGAGAAAGCTATTTTGTGAGCAAGGGGCACTGTTTGGAGGGTCGAGGCATGTCTCCTAAGAAGTATGGCCAGAGCTTCAGGCTCCCAACCCTGTGAGAATTGAACACCAGGGAAACAATCACACCCTGATTGAGGGCAAATAAACCAGGAATCGGAATAAATCAGGACTGGGTCTCCATGGCAACTAGACAGTGGCTTGGCAACTAGATAATGGCTTGGCAACTGAATAGTGCCTTCTGTGTCCATCTTCTACAGCAGAATCAGCAAGCTTTGTTTTGCTGATCTCTTAACCCATGAGCGCCATCTGGTATCCAGAAAATATATGGTATTATATATATATTTTTCTATCTTCTAGCAGCACCACCCAGAGTCCAGGCAATGTATTGCAATATATATTTTTTTCTTTTTTCTTTAATTTTTGTATTGTTGTGTTTTTATTTTTTCATTTTTACTTTCTACACTATTAAGTGTCCCATTTTGTTACACATTTTGTGCTTTTTCTTCTTTCTTTTCTATTTCTTTCTCCTTTTCTTTCTTTTTGTAGAAATTTTTCTACTTTCCTCATAAATTTCTCAAACAGCAACTAAAATTATCCCTAACTTTGCTTTTTTTTTAGAATTTTAATTTAATTTTATTTATTTATATTTATTATTACTTTTTTCCTTTTTATGGTCTGTTTTGTTCTATTTTATTCTGTACTTTACTTATGGGACAGATCCTGGCTCTGAGGCTTAGGTTGGGTGCCACAGCAGTGGCCTGCCTCAAAGAGGCCTTGAGCCCCTGGTCTAGGGTGTCTTTCTAGTTTTAGCCTTTGAAAGGACTGTATTGGAAGGTCCCCACTGTGACACACTGCTGATGTTCTTCTATATTTGGTGGGGATGGAGTCTTGCTTTTGCTCAGGCTGGTAAGGAGCTTGTGACCTTGGAGGATGCACCTGCCTCAGCTCCTCAGAGTCCTGGAATTGTGGGTGCGTGTCAACATGTCCTCCTGAACACTACCTACTGCTCCTTTCTTTTTCTTTCCATCCTTCTCTCCTTTTAAAAAGTTTTTCCTTTCACCTGTTTTTCTTTTTCTTTCTTTTCTCCCTTCTCTTCTTTTTATTCCTATACCAAAAGGCCACTCCAACACCTAAGCACAAAGACAAGAAAATTTAAGGAGAAGGAGAAAATCAGAGGAAAAAGTAGGGGAAGGAAGTGAACAAAAAGAAAATATACATGAGAAGAAACCAATGAAAAAATTACAGCAACATGAGAAACCATAATAGATCAACCCCCCACCAAGGTATCATGAGGTAGCTACCATGGAGAATCCCACCTATAAAGAAATTATGGAAAGGACAGAAAGGGAATTTAGAATATGGATAGCAAAAACAATGAAGGGAATTGAAGGCAAAGTGGGAAACCACCAAAAAGAAATCCACTAATTGACCCAATAAATGAGTGAAAGACATGATGAAATTAGAAAGGAAGCTATTGGAGCTTAAGAAATTGAAGAAGCCACTCAGAGAACTTAAAGATGAAGTAGAAATTATCAATAAAAGATTAGCCCATGGAGAAGAAAGAATCCAGAGCTAGAGGATAAAGCTCTTGAGCTAACTCAGGCATTAAAGAGGCAGAAAAGAAGAGAGTAAAAGCAGAGCAATTGCTTAGAGAATTATGGGATTTCATGTAGCATCCAAACATATGAAATATAGGGATCTCTGAAGGGGAAGAAGAACAACCCAAAGGAAGGGAAGTCCTACTGGTGAATATCATAAAGGAAAACTTCCCAAGCATCACCACAGATCTGACACATTGCTTTTATATGAATGTCAAACTGTGGTTCATCTCAACACAAACAGAGCTTCTCCCAGACACATTATAATGAACCTGCCAAGGGCAAAATCAAAGAGAAAATTCTACAAGTCACCAGGACTAAGTACCAATTGACCTATGGGGGAAAATCCATCAGGGTGATAGCAGACTTCTCAGCTAAAACTTTTCAAGCTAAAAGAGGGGGGTCATCTACATTTAATCTTCTTAAACAAAACAATTTTCAGCCCCCAGTTCTGTGTCCTGCTAAACTAAGCTTCAAATTCAATGAAGAAAACAATTCCATTTAAAATAGTATCAAAAAGAATAAAATATTTAAGAATAGATTTAATTTTTTTGAATGTGAGATTTTACACTGACAAGTAAGAAAAGTGTTGGAAGATATTAAATAAGAGCCAAATAAACAGAAATATTTTCCGCATTCATTAATATTGCTCAGATGGCAATGTTCCTCAAGGTGATACACAGATTTAACATAATCTCTATCAAAATTCCAGTTGGTGATTTTTGCAGAAATGTTTACAAAAACTAATTAGCCCTGAAAGTCATATGGAAATGAAAGGTAGCCAAAACAATTTTGAAAAGGCATAACAAGTTTGGAGGAGTCACACTTCCCAACTTCAAACTTATTATAAAGTTATAGTACTCAAGACGGTGTGGTCCTAGCATAAAAATAGACAGATAGATCAGTGGAGTAGTTAGGAGTCCAGAAATAAATAAAGGGTCCCAGGGCAATTAAGATGGGAAAGAATAGTATTTTCAACAAATAGTGGCAATACAGCTAGATATCCGCATGTTTAAAAAATGAAGTTAGACCCTTACCTCACTCCATATACAAAAATTAACTCTAAGTGGATCCAGACCTAAATATAAGAGCCAAAACTATATAAAACATTCAGAAGAAAACATGGGAGTAATCATCTTGGCCTTGGATTTGGCAGTGTTTTTTAAACATGACACCAGGAGTACAAGCAACAAAAGAAAAAATATACTAGGTGTACTTGATTGAAATGCAAAACTTTGAGGCTTCAAAGACACCACCAAGAAAGTGAAGACACCCACACAGTAGAAAAACAATATGTATCATATATCTAATAAGGGACTCGTATTGACAATTTATATAGAACACTTAACAATTCAACAACAAAAAAATTTAAAATGTACAAAGGTCTTGAATAAATATTCACTAAACAAGATACAGAAGTGGACAGTAAGAACATAGGAAGATTCTGAACATCAATAGTCATTAGGGAAATGGAAATTAAAACAACGATGTAGCACTTCATACCTACTAGGATGGCTATACATTTTTTAAAATGGAAAATAACTAGTGTTGGCCAAAATGTGGAGAAATTGGGACTCCCATACACTGCTATAGGTAATGTAAAATGTACACCATTATAAAAAATGTTGTTTGTTCCCCTATAATTTAAACATAGATTACCCTATTACCCCACAATTCCATTCCTGGGTTTATACTCAAAAGAATTGAAAACATGAATTCAAACAAAAACTTGTATACAAATGCTCATAGCTGCACAATAGCTAAAAATTGGAAACCCAAATGTCCATCAGCTTATGAAGTAATAAATAAAGTGAGGTGTGTCCACACAATGGGATATTATCCAGCTACAGAAAAGAGTGAAACACTGATGCATGCTACAGCATGAATGACCTTGAAAAGATGCGAAGAAAGCAGACACAAAAACCACATATCATATAATTCCATTTATATGAAATATCTGGAATAGGGCTTGGTGCCAGTAGCTAAGTGGTTAGAGCCCTGGCCACTGAGCTACAGGCACCAAGCTCTATTCCAGATATTTCATGTAAATGGAATTATATGATATGTGGTTTTTGTGTCTGCTTCCTTAGCACTGGGACTGGTGGGTTTGAACTCAGCCCAGGGCCTGCTAAACAACAATGACAACTACAACAACAAAAAAAATTGCCAGAAGTTGTGGCAGGCTCCTGTAGTCCCAGCTACTTCGGAGGCTGAGGCAAGAGAATTGCTTAAGTCCAAGAGTTTGAGGTTGCTGTGAGCTGTGAGTCCACAGCACTCTATCCAGGGAGACATAGTGAGACTCTGTGTTCACAAAAAAAAAGATTAAACATGTAGTTTCTATCCAACCCAACAATTATATATACCCATGCAAGTTGAGACTACATGTCCACACAAAACTTACAATCAAATGATAATGCAGCTTTATTCAAAATACCTAAAACAACCCAAACATCAATTGGTTTATAAGTATATGAATTGTAGTATATGCATACAATGGAATATTATGTAGCAATAAAAAATTAGGTTACAACATGGATGATTCCTGAAAACCCTATGCTAAGCAGGAAAATGTGTCACATATTATGTGCTTGCATTTCAATGGAATGGAATCTATACAAATATCCAAATCCACAGAGGCAGAAATAGATTAGCAATGGCCAGGAACTGGAGAAAAGAGGGAATAAGAATTGATTCACAATACATATGGGGTATCTTTCGGGAGTAACAGAAAATATATAAAATTAACTACAGTGATAGTTGTACAAATCTGTGAATATTCTAAAGATCATTGAAATGACTGAACTGTATGCTATGTGATTTATATCTTAACAAAGTGTATTTTAGAAACTCACTTCATCTCATTCTCTTATAGTTATCTAAATTATTAATCAGCCATGTTTCTAGTCTTTTTTTTTTTTTTTTTGGCAGTTTTTGACTGGGGTCAGGTTTGAACCCACCACCTCTGGTATATGGGGCCAGCACCCTACGCCTTGAGCCATAGACACTGCCCGTTTCTAGTCTTCTTGCTACTCGTGTTGAATACTTTTTCTTTCACCATGATTCACTCTAACATTTAGCCACTCTTTAGATAATTACTCATTAACAGAAACACTAAGGTCAAAATGTTCTCCATGTCTGGTAGTCTCCAAGATAAGAGTCATAAAAGTAAATATGTGGTTTTGAAAGAGAGAGAGAACATTAACATCACTGTAGACATAAGTCATGCTTCTCTCTCTTTTTTTTTTAAGAATGACTTAGCATTTGGGGGTTTTGTTTCCCTGACTTGCCTAGAATTAAACTTCAGCTCAACCAAGAAATGTTGTAATACTCAGCCTAAATGGGTATTACTCATAAAGACCCCTTCAGGCAGACAAAATGAGCTTAGGGTGGGCAAAGGATCCTGCTGGGACCTTGCTGGGTAGTCGCTGGTACCATTTAGAATTTATTTAGATCTGAGTTTCTTAATGTCAGCACTCTTGATATTTTAAGCCAGATCAATTCTTTGTTGGGAGAGGTAGGGGTTGGATATTTTTTATGCACTGCACAACCTTATATATCTCCCTGGCCTCACTCACTAGGTAACAGTAACATCCCTCCAACTGTCCATCAAACATGTCTTCAGACATGTCCACCCTGGGGAACAAAATAGACCCCATTTAAGAACCACTCTTTAAACAATCCCAGAACACAAGAAGAGGAAATCTGTGAACAAAAGAACTAGTCCTGAGGAACTAGGATCCAGTTTTCTAGGAAAACCCTTCCCCTAAGAATGTGACAAGAAAATCATTGTTTTTCTGACTTGCAGAGAGAAAGTTTCAGCCTGTATTGAGTTAGGGTCTAAGGAAGAGAGGGGTGGAGGCCATGGTTTCCCTTGGCCATCTACAAAGGACTTTTCCATGCTTTCACATGTCCCCTTGGGTCCTCCAGTCACCCTGTGAGGGGCAGAGCAGACCTTACAGGCCTCATTTCCGGCTGAGGAAGCTGTCCAAGGCCATATGGGTGAGGGAGACTGGTCAGACCTACCTCCTTGGAGGCCACATGGGTGGGAGGAGGCTGGTCAGACCTACCTCCTTGGAGGCCACATGGGTGGGAGGAGGCTGGTCAGACCTACCTCCTTGGAGGCCACATGGGTGGGAGGAGGCTGGTCAGACCTACCTCCTTGGAGGCCACATGGGTGGGAGGAGGCTGGTCACACCTACCTCCTTGGAGGCCACATGGGTGGGAGGAGTCTGGTCAGACCTACCTCCTTGGAGGCCACATGGGTGGGAGGAGGGTGGTCAGACCTACCTCCTTGGTTCAGCTTCCTTCCTTCCCTTCTTGTTGTGGCCATTTTCCAGGTCATGTATCATGGAAAAAAGAAAAGGGCTGGGCACACACATGAATCGCAGTGTGAAGGTGACAAGGGATTGAGCTCTCCTCTTGCTTCTGCCTGCTGTGGCAGCCTATGGCCTGAGGAGTTCACTCAATGTGCCCAGAAGCCAGGGTTTCCTCTTTCAAGTGAGAATCCTCTGGTGGCTCAGGTCTGTAATCCCAGCACTCTGGGAGGTGGAGGCAAATAGATCCCTTGAGTTCAGGAGTTCGAGACCAGCCTGCACATAAGTAAGATCCCATCTCTAAAACTAGTCTGGTGTTGTGGGCACCTGTAGTCCCAGCTACTAGAGAGGCTGAGGCAAGAGGATTGCCTGAGTCCAAGAGTTTAAGGTTTCTGTGAGCTATGACACCACGGCGCTCTATCCAGGGTGACAGAGTAAGGTTCTGCCTCAAAAAAAATAAAACAAGAGTCCTCCATCCTGTCATTCTAACACAAAGTAGCACTGCTCCTTTGGTGTTGCATTTATAGTTTTAGGGTTCTCCCACAAACCTGATCTCACCATCCATGACAATTTCCTGAGTGTTGCCATTTTATAAATGGAGACATGAACACCCAGAAGTCAGCCACTTGCCCACTCACACAGCTGGGTTCAAATCAAAGCCTTGTAATTTTTACCCTCTGCTCCTGTTCTACTGATGTGCTGGCAACAAGGGAGGGATCCCTGGAGCCAGCAGGGGACGTTTCCCACCCTATATGGGGCCAGGGCTCAGCTCTCATTCTCTTCCCTCCCACAGACCAGGCTGGATAGAGAAGATGTGATCATCCCTGGACCCAGGGCTCTGGCCATGATGTGGCTCCAAGGCCTGCAAGCTGTCCCTTCAAAGGTTTGAGCAATTCTTTGCATTGCAGTGGAAAAGGCTAGGATTTACCTCTGAATCCCTTTGTTCTAAGACAAACACTCCAAAGGCCCTTCTAATAATGAAATGTGACGCTAAACTCTCTTCTAAAGCAGAGATACTTGAAACCTGAGACTCCCAATAGAAAAAGAGGTTAGCGTGAGAAGGACGAGACTCAACCAAGTAGCCAAAAGGACAATGTGCCGAGTAGCCTGGCAGCTGGCCTGGATCCAAGACCCTATAAGCAGAGGGGAAAGGCCTAAAAATAAAGGCTCTTTTTTCATGCAGCACCGTGTGAGATTCTGGTGAAGAAGTAAGGGCCAGAGAAGGAGACAGAAAGGCTGAAAGATGTGAGAATGTATTTGGGGGCAGGTGGCAAGGTGCGCAGGCCTGGGCAGATGCCTCAATAAAGGCCATATATGACAAACCCACAGCTAACGTCACACTGAATGGGGTAAGACTGACAGCCATTCATCTAAGATCTGGAAAAGGCAAGAATGCCCACTTTCATCACTTTTATTCAACATAGTACTGGAAGTCCTAGCCAGAGCAATTAGGCCACAGGAAGAAATAAAGGGCATCCAAATTGGAAAGGAATTAAGTCAAATTAGCCTTGTTTGCAGGTAACATGATTGTATACTTAGAAAAACATAAAGACCACACACCCACACACTATTATAACTGATAAATAAATTCAGGGAAGTTGCAGGTAACAAAATCAGCATACAAAAATTAGTAACATTTATATATATGTTAACAGCTAACAAACTGGAAAAGAAACCAAGAAAATAATCCCATTTATAAGAGCTACGAGAAATATAAAGTATCTAAGAATAAAATTTACTCAGAGAAGTGAAAGATCTCTACATGGAAAACTCTAAAACACCGAGGAAAGAAATTAAAGTGGATGCAAAAAAGAAATTGGAAAGATAGTTCATGCCCATGGAATGGAAGAATTCATGTTGTTAAAATGTCATACCACCCAAAAAGATCAATGTAGTCATCTCTTAAAAATACCAATATAGTCTCTATCAAAATACCAACGACATTGTTCACAGAAATAGAAAAAAGCAATCCTAAAATTTGAATGGAACCAAAAAGCAATTCTGAGCAAAAGGAATAAAGCTACAGGCATCATACTATCCAGCTTTAAAATACACTACAAATCCATAGTAACCAAAACAGCATGGTACTGGCACAAAAACAGACACATAGAACAATGGAACAGAACTAAAAACTCTGAAAGAAACCCAAATACTTACAGTCAACTCATTTTTAACAAAGGTGCCACAAACCTATAGTGGGGAATAGATAGTCTCTTCAATAAATGGTTCTGGGAAAACTGGATAACCACATGCAGAAAATGAAGCTAGACCCCTCCCCCTCACCAAATACAAAAATCAAATCAAAATTAATTAAAGATTTAAAACTAAAACCTGAAATTATGAAACTACCAGAAGAAAACACTGGGAAATGCTTTAGCACATTGGTCCAGGCAAAGACTTTCCGAATAAAACTTCAAAAGCACAGGCAACAAAAGCAAAAATATTAATAGACAAAATGAAAATAACATCAAGCTAAAAAGCTTCTGCACAGCAAGAGAAACAATCAATGAAGTGAAGAGACAACCTACAGAATAGGAGAAAATATTTGCAAACTACACATCCAGCATGGGATTAATAACCAGAATATATAAAGAAATCAACTCAATAGGAAAAACAACAATATTATTGTTCATCTAATTTAACAATGGGCCAAAGACCTTGATATAGTGGTACAGTTTGGATGTTTGTCCCCTGTTTCAATTTGATCCCCAGTGTTGGAAGTGAGAGGTGCTTGGGTTGGTCATGGGGAAGATTTCTCATGGAGACTTGGTGCCCTTTCTGAGATAATGAGCGACTTCTCCCTCCATCAGTTCACAGCAGAGCTGGCTGCTTAGAAGAACCTGGCACCACCACCTCTCCTTCTTGGGCCTCACCAGAAGCAGGTGCTAGCACTACGCCTCTTGTACAGCCTGTAAAACCATTAACATAGACATAAGGCAGAAAAGGAAGGTCAAGAGCATCTGAGAGCACCATTTTGATTGACGCCAGACCCTCACCACCCTGAACAAGAAGTCAATAACAAATCAGCAGCCCAGAGCCATCTGAAGATGGATGCATTGCCAAGCTGGATGCATTACCAACTGTCTCTTCTCACCTTTCTGTAACAGTTTATGATTAAACTTTATGGCCTGACCTGAGAATAATGCTGGTCATATACATAGTTTTGAACAATTAAAAATATTGCTATTGCCCCATAAGGTGTCTTGCTCCAGCTCCAGAAAGGATCCCTACTTTATCTGTGGAAAAGAATGTTGTCTGCATCTTTCAATAAACTTTCTGTGGCTAGTTAGCTCACTCTCAAATTCTTTCCAGACAGCAACTCATTTGGTGAATTCAGGGGAGTTTTCTCCCTTCATTGAGACACCCGCTGCATCACTAGAAGTCAAAAAAGCCTCTTCTTCATAAATTACCCAGTCTCGGGTACTACTTTATAGCAACAAAAAACAGAATAAGATGGACCTGAATATACATTTCTCAAATCAAGACACACAAATGCATAATAGACATGTGACATGTGTTCAACATCACTAGTCATTAGGGAAATGCAAATTAAAATCACAATGAGCTCATCCCAGTTAAAACAGCTTTTATCCAAAATTCAAAAAAATAACGTGTGTTGGCAAGGGTGGAGAGAAAGGAGTATGCCCTACACTGTTGATGGGAATGTAAATTAGCGTATGCATTATGGAAAATAGTATGGAGGTCTCTAAAAAACTGAAAACAGAACTCCTATGTCCTATACAAAATCCTCACTGGGGATGTGTCCAAAAGAATGGAATCAGTTTACTGAAGAGACAGCAGCATGCCCATGTTTACTGCAGGACTATTCACAATGGCCATGATACAGAATCACCCTAAGGACCTGCCAGCCAATGAATGGATAAAGAAAGTACAGTGCTGTGTATAAAGGGTAAATATTTAAATTAACAGAAAATTTCACAGGTTTTTATTTTCCAGAATAACTCCAGTCCCTTTTCCCACATGTCAGAAGGACAGGTACAAACACGTGCCTTAAGTCAGAGGCCATCACACCTGTTCTTTTATTTTTTTATTGTAACAATTTTTAAATTAATCATAACTGTGTACATTAATGCATTTATGGGATACAACATGCTAATTTTATATACAATTAATTTGGAATGCTTACCTCAAGCTGGTTAACAGAGCCTTCACCTCACTTACTTATTATGTTAAGACATTTATACTATACTCTTAACAGATTTGACATGTACCCTTGCAATATGCACCATAGGTGAGGTTCCCCCAATTACCCTCCCTCTACCCAGCACTTTTTCTGTGACAGTTGATAATAAATATGTAGGCTTTGTGAGCCAAACACATCTCTGCCATATACTCTTTGCCATTTTTAAGATTGCCTTAAAGTTATAAAAGCTGCTCTGAGCTCTGGGTCATATAAAAACAGGCCTCAAAGAAAAAAATAAAAAAAAAAATAAAACACCCAGACCTTTAGGAGGATTTGGCTCCCTGGCTATCGCTTGCTGACTCCCAGGGTCCAAGGACAAACACAGGACAGAATTGGGAGAGTAGTGCTAACCTAGACCTGTCCCATTGGTCAAACCTTCACCTCTCTTTGTACTGAGACATTTCTAAGGCTTGTTCAATAATTCTGTGACTGCTTCCAGATCACCCATCTGCTTGTGTTTCATCCTCACTAGGCATGAACCTTGTATTCACTCAAATGCCTCCATATCACCTCAACCTTGGGTCTCCTAAGGGGTCCCCCACTACTCAAAGCCCAGCCTGCCACTGTGGTTTCAGGCAGTCCCCCAGGTGGCAGTTGTTTCAAGCAAGGGATGATAAAGCCTAGAAGAACAATGTCCACCCATGAAGAAAGGGAGCAAAAAGAAACAACACCAACCTGAGATAGGGCCTTCTTGACTTTGCAACTGGTGCCTCCAACGAAGACCATATTGGGCATGGTTGGCCTGGGATACTCAAACACAAAGTCATACCTTAGCAGCCAGACAGAGGCCTTCTGATACAAGGTGGGTAGGTGCACATCTCTCTGGAGGACATCTGAAGAGAGGGCTTCATACTTTGAATACAGAAAATAAAATAACAAGGGCTCCAACCCATACACAAGGAAGTTGACCACCCGTTGAGGAAAAGCCATCTGGTCTGAAAACATTGTGTAGCACCTGGGGATGTAAGACACAGGGCTTGGGGTTCTGCTGAACCTGTGCTCCAGGGAGCATGGGAAGCCCCTGAAGAGGTACACGGAGGGCAGGCCCAGGTACTCCGCCAGGATCACGCCACAGGGTAAGCCTGGGTCTGTGAGAAGAACATCGAACTTGCTCTCCTTGAGGAAATTCATGGTGTCCTGGTCCTTCAGGAGGCTCTGGCAGTTGGTGAACCACAAGTCGAGGACAGTCATACTATTCCTGTACTCAAACACAGGAGAGGCCAGAAAGGACCTCTCAGCAAACAGATTGTTCCCGAAGGACTGGAAACGGTTCTTCAGCTCCTCTTGGTCATAGGGCACTGGGTAGACTTTTCTTGAGTAGTATTTGGATTCTTTCAATAGCAAATTGACTTCTGGTGCCAGAACCACAATATCATGACCCCTGGTGCTGAGATGCTCAATTACATCCTTGACACTAAGCCAGTGGCTTCCATCCAGAGGGACCACCAGCAGCTTGTCACCTGCAACCACTCCCCAAAAGGCTAAGAAGAAAACCCCCATAGAAACCCCCTGAAATGCAGGAAGAAGGCGAAGGCAGGCCATCCTGGAAGCAGTTACGGTGAAAACAATGGAGCTAAGGTGAAAACAGAATGGAGCTTCCGTTCCCTCTGCTGGCACACCTCTCTTCACGCCTTCAGCAGTCGGGAAGCTCTCTGAATCCTATGTGTATATTACAATAAGAATAGTTTACATACCCCAAACCAGCCAGTTCTTTTCACAGACCACTCCCTTGCTCTGAATCTTGCCCTTTGATATGAAAACAAAAAAAACTAAATTAATATTTAACCAGTTTTAAGCACACTACTACTTTAGATAAACTATGCTTCTTATCAGCTTTCCCTCGAGCTTCTAGAGTTTTCTGTTCATCTCCACCAGTCTGCCTCTCCCACTGTAAAGAGTCATAGCAATACTCTGAGGATAACTTGGAGAGATCCCTGCTCCCTAACCCACCAACCTCTATTCTAAATTCTCCAGATTCCTCATCATTGCTAATGTCCACAATATGTGGAGATTTCCTTCCACTCTGACCAGTTCTCCAGCACCACATGGCTTTCTTACAAATCAATTCAATTCTGACAGTAACACAGGGTCAGTGTTTGGTCCCCCAAAGGACTGCCCCCACTTTAGACACCAAGCACAGTGGTAGGTCCCCAGGCCCGACTTGGCTACAAATCAGAGGTTCCCACATCTCCCTTCTTGGGTTTGACCATTTACTAGAATGTCTCACAGAATGAAAGAAAACCGTTTACTTCCTAGGTTATTGGTTTTTCACAAAGGCTACTACAAGATGAGCACCCAGAGGAAGAAATACGAATGGCAAGACAGGGAGAAAAGAGAATGGAGCTTCTGTTCCCTCTCCTGGCACACCTCTTTTCACGCCTTCAGCAGTCCAGAAGCTCTCTGAATCCCATGCGAGGAAAATGAAATTCTCAGGACCACCCCCCAACTCCCTAGGCATAAAGGAAGGTAAGGCTAGAGGCCCAGCAATGCAAGATTCCCTTCGGAATACATAGCTCTTCCTAACATTAGGCTTCAGCAAGGTTTCCACACAAGGGTAACACCCTCAGGCACCTGCAGAGAACTTAGTGCACAGATCATTCCCAGGGAAAGGCCTTGCTGGCCTCCCGTCAACAAGGACATGGCCATGATAGCTTTAGGTCTGCAATCTTGCTTTCATTCCTAAAACCAAAATCCTTTCAACTCCACACCGATAATGTTGATTTCAAACTTATCTTCCCAGGTGCAGAACAGAGACAAGATGGGGTTAATCGTTCCTCCACCTCCCCAGGGACATCTGCATCATTGATTCTTCCTTGGCTTCTTTTTCCTCTTTGAACACTTGCCACATCTTATATAAAATGCAGAATTCCTGGGCCTCACAAGAATGTAGCCATTTGCCTCACCATGTTCCCCCTCCTCCCTTTTCTTTCTCTATGCCTCTCCCCTTAAATACCGAGTTCCAAAATAAAAAAAAATACAAAAAAAAATCACAAATGCGTCTGGAGCTGGTGTTTTCCTGGGATGCATCCTCCAACTTTGGCTTTATAAACCTCCATTGACTGAGATGGCTGCCTCAGTCACTGAGCTGGGGTTGTCACCTATGTTTTGGGGTTTTCCATAGACTTTGTTACACCCTAGCCATGATTAATTAAATCACTGTCTGTTAGTGATCAACTCAACCTTCAGCCCCTCTGTTCTCCCCTCCCTCCACAAGGTTGGCTCTCCTGGCAGCAGCCAGTCCCCATCCACAGGCACTTTTCACCCCCTCACACAAAAGTGGCTGTAATTAAAGGAGGCTTGTTCTGCATAACAATAGATGCTCTGTTCACCTTTATTGCTCTCCTCACTTAGGAAATGGCAAAGGTTTCTTATTGTATATTATAATATCACAACATGTAATCTGATACTTTACTTCAGGAAATCATGATTTTAGGAGTCTAAGTCCAGCCAGCAGGTGGTGAAAGTCCCAGGATAGAAGTCAGCTAAGTCTGGCCTTCAGAACCAGCCACCACCGGCCACTACCAACCCCAGGGTGACCCATCACCTTAACTTCAGATTTCTCACCTGAGAATGGGGAGGGCAGATCACTTGGGTCCTGCCTGCTCAATCATGCCACCGCCACCAAGGGAGGTCCCAAAGAATGACAGTAGTGGAGACCAGGCTGTTCTGGTGAGAGGTGGTTCCTAGAATTACTAGAACAGCCTCGCCCAGAGCTAGTCACGCACACCAGGGCTGGCACGCAAGGCCCTGTCCCAACCCACATCTTTGGCACTGAAGGCTTGCTGGGACCTGGGAAAGAAGAAGCAGCCTGGGAGATGGAATTGAAGGGGCCATTCCAACTCCAAGCAGGGCTGGCCTCAGGAACACTGCCAAGATGCACATTTATTGTGCAAGACTTGACTCAGCACAAACTGAGAGCAGCCTCCCAGGACTCCTTCCCAGGAGGGCTGCCAGCAGGATTTTCTAATTACAATGATTGAAGTCAGGAAGGTGGCAGCGCCCTGCTTTGGGTCTATTTGGACACCAATAAGCCCCAGGAAGGTTAGAAAGGGGGCACAGTGCAGGTCCACCTTTCTGGGGCAGGGGTACTCCAGGCAGAGATCCTTGCAAAAACAGTCCAGCTGGAGGGAGAATGACTCTCCCAGCATGCAGGAGCAGGGGAAGTAAGAGGAGCTCAGACCTCTGATGCTTTGTACTACACCTCTACCCTTCCGAGGACTTTGGTCTGAGCTCTTCTCAGCAGGCCTTGCTCTGAAAATCATATGACTCATTACTGGGTCCTGTTCTTATGCCCAGCAGACCCAAAAGGACACAGGTTGTAGGCAGGAGATGAAACCAAGGAACTGAAACCTCTATACACACCATCACCTTGTAAACTAAAAGGTGCTTGTAACAATGTTGGACGGTGGTCCCAGGAGCCCAGCAGCAGTGGGAGGGGCACGAATATTTCTTCTTTTTCAGTGTGAGGTTTGACCATACTAAGACTGGTGTGTCCGTGTGTGTGTGTGTGTGTGTGTGTGTGTGCGCGCGTGCGTGAGCACATGCACATGCTTTCCTGGACTCTAGAAGGACTCTGGTGTGTTGGTTAATGTCAATGAACAATTCCTAAAGAATTGCTGCCAGGGGGCAGTGCCTGTGGCTCAAAGGTGTAGGGCACCAGCCCCATATGCCAGAGGTGGTGGTTCAAACCCAGCCCTGGCCAAAAATTGCAAAAAAAAAAAAAAAAAGAAAAAAAGAAAGAAAGAAAGAATAAAAGAATTGCTGAGTGCGACACCTGTGGCTCAGAGGAGTAGGGCGCCGGCCCCATATGCCCGAGGTGGCGAGTTCAAACCCCGCCCGGGCGAGGAAAAAAAAAAAAAAAAAAGAATTGCTTCCATGATAGCCTAGGACTGGGTGGTACCATGGGACTTAAGGTGTCCTTGAGCATTGCCATTTACCTGAGTATCCAGGCAAAGGCCAACTTTGTCTCAGGGATTATCACAGAATGAACGACCCAGGCTTGGGACACACCACGGTGCCTTTCCTACAAAGAAACCAGTGGGCAAGGAGCAGGTTTCCCTTGGAGCTTTGAGAGGGAGGTGTAAAAGTGTGCATGGGAGTGACTGCGTGTTAGGGCAGGAGGTGCTGGGAAAGGCTGACCCTACAGAGGTCAACCTCTTGGGTGCTCCCTCTTCCAGATCCTTACACTTCCAGATCCATCCCACAACCCAGGAGCAATGGAGCCAGGACTAGCCTACAAGATTCCAAAAACCTACAAAATGTTCAAGACTTGAAAAAAGAAATTTACTGAATCCAGAATATTAAAATGCAGAAATATTTTATTAAATGGCTATAAATGTCTAACGATGTGTCATTGAATCCATGACAGTTCAGCACATTGACAGAGACTGTATACGGGATGTGGGATACTGGAGTAATTTAGGCTGAGGGACAGCTGTAGAAGTCAGAGTGCTCTGGGCCCAGATCCTGAACGGTCAAGTCTGAATCACCCACAGAGGGGATAGCACAGTGCAGGGAAGTATGGCTTGCCCAGGCGGACATCTTGAGTGCGCTGTGACTTCCCTGGGTGCTTGTAACAATGTTGGGTGGTGGTCCCAGGAGCCCAGGAGCAGTGGGGAGGGGCACAGGCCACTAAATGACGTGACAAAGAGACTGCTCAGAAAAGGCATCAACTAGGACTTCACTATGGTAAAGAGACTCTGGCGCACAGGGATCATGGGGAAGAATTTGCCAAACTTAAAAGCACTCCTGGCACCTGGCTTCATGCTGCACCTGTCTTCTCTGCTTGGCAAACTATTCCCCCCAGGATTTTCCTTCATGGGAGACATGACCAGGCATCTCTGCACCCTTTACTTTTCTTTCAAAGTAGCTTCACAACTTGCAACCGACCATCTTCTCCCCTGTTAGACAGGCAAAGCCACCATGTGCATTTGATTCTGGCTATTTTCCCAGCACCTGGCCAGGCATACACAGGATCTTAATAGACATCTGTTGAATGAAGAGTCTTTAATATCAATAACAGGACAGAGCTAGCCATGTGTTCCTCTGTAACACCCGAACCCAACAAACCAACCCATGTCTGCTGCAGGGTTAGAGACCAAACCATGGACACATTTCACTGAGTGAGACATTACCAAAAGGCCACAGGGGAGATATTTCTGAAGAAGTTTCTCGTCTATACAGGGAGGCAGTCAAGTGTACAGGCTGGGCACATAGGTTCTAAAATAAAAATGTCGGGATTCATTGTGCACAAGTGTTTGTAGCAGCACTATTTTTTCATGGCCAAAACTTACAATCCAAATGTCCATCAGCTAATGAGTGGATAAATGAAAGCAGTGTGTCATACAATGGAATACTATTCAGGCACAAAAAGGAAATGAAGTATTGATTCCTGCCACAATGTGGAGCAACCATGGAACTAAGTGAAAGACCAGCCAAAAGGAACATGTGCTGTGATGCCATTTCTGTGAAATGCCCAGATTAAGTAAATCCATAGAGAAGGAAAGTAGATTCATACTCAGGGTGGAGAGAATGGTGGGAAATGGAGAGTGACTGCCAATGGGCATGGGGTTTCTCTCTAGGGTAAGGAAAATGATCTGGAATGAGACAGTAGTGATGATTGCTCATTTCCTTGCATATAATAAAAACCATTGAACTATACATTTTCTTTTATTTTTTATTTATTTATTAGAGACAGTATTACTGTGTTGCCCTCGGCAGAGTGCTATGTCGTCATAGCTCACAGCAACCTCAAACTCTTGTTGTAGCTGTCATTGTTGTTTAGAAGGTCTGAGCCAGGTTCAAACCCACCAGCCTCAGGTTTGTGTTCAATGTATTTCATATTTTATAGATATGTCCATATCATAGGTTATATAAAATCATATACAGCTTCCTAGCGACCTATCTCAGGCTAACCCTATGGTTAGAATGAGCTACAGGCACTGAGCTGAACTGTACAGTTTAAACAGTAAATTTCATAGTATGGTAATTACATCTCAAGTTTTAAAAAAGAATGCCTGGGTTTGAATCTTGGCTCTCTCAACTCATTAGAGCTAGGACCTTGGACAAGTCATTCAACTTGTCTACACAGCAGTTTTATCATTTGCAAAATAGGCCTAATGCTGCCTTCTCTGTAAGCTCTCAGGGTGGCACCTGTCACATGGCATGCATTCAACACCAGCTAGCTTTCATTAAATTTAATGTGTAAATTCTCAGGGGACTGTCCACCAGCTGAGAACTAAATAACTCATGGGAGGCTTGCAGGAGGAACAGGATACTGGTCATGTTGTTTTGAAGACCACCTGAATGTGTGGTTAATTTTCCTAACATTGTGGAAATTGAAAATGACTGTGTTTGAAAATGCATATCACCGACCCAGTTATGGCTGGTGTTGATTCAAGGCCACATAGCAGGCATCCACGTGCACCATCGTATTTAATCATGCATTAATGTATTTAAACAGCTCTGTGGGGTGTTACGTTTTATCCCCATCTCACCTATTTAGAAATTCAGGCTCTTACACAAGGTTATGTAAGTGTCACAGCTAGGTATGTATGAAGTCAGGTTGGGATGGCTCCAGAAGCCACGTACTCAAACACTGTGAAATCACCACCTAAGGTACCATAGTGCTAAAACCATGACCCGGGGTACCAGTTCCTGACTCAATTAATTACTGACACCTTCTCTGCCTGAGACAGGCTGTGGAATGCCCTTTCTCCTTGACGCCTCTGGGGCCAGAAACATGCTGAAGAAGTGACACAAAGGAAAGGGAAAGGCTGGGAAGCAGCTAGAAAAGAGGAACAGAATAGGGAGGGGAAAGTAGCACAGGAGCTGGAAAGATGAGAGCTAGAGAGGTGCGTGCAATAAGGTCCGTGATGCTAGGGAATATAGTATCATGGGGGACCTTACAGCAGGGGGGCAGGGCAGTGACAGGACACAGAGTACCCTCCACGAATCTAGAGTGGGCCAAAGACATGAGGTGTGGAATTGTACATATTCTCAGGGTGTGTTAAAGGGCAGAGGAGTGGGAAAAGGGAAGCAGCAGTATCCACACGTGACCTCCAACGTGAGGGAGGAGAGGCTGCAGGAAGGGTACGTGCCAAGGCAGTTGGAGGCTCCAGCTGGGCTCACCTGTTCAGGAAGGTCCACAGGTTCATGGAGGAGCCCCTACATCAAGCATGTGCATGTGTATTTGAACATCATAGTGAAGGGGACCACGTGGATTGTCCCCTCACTCTCTTCATAGTGTCTTTTCATTGTCCTTTCATGCAAAAACACCTTTCATTTTGAAGAAGTCAAATTTATCTATATTTTGCTTTTGTTTCTTATGCTTTCCGCGGCACATCCAAGAAACCACTGCCATATCCAAAGTCATAAAGATCTACCTCAATATTTTCTACTAAAAGTTTTACAGTTTTAGGTTTTCTATTTAGGTCTTTGGTCCAGTTTAAGTTAACTTTTGTGTATAGGATGAAGTAAGGGTCCAACCTCATTCTTTTGCATGTGGTTGTCCCAGCACCACATGTAGATAAGACTATTCTTTCCCATTAGAATGGTCTTCTAATCCCAGTCAAAAATTCAATTGCCTAAGAATACATTAGTGTATTTTGGGGTTCTCAGTTCTATTTCATTGATCTGAATGCCCAAGACAGTCTCTCAGACAATTGGGGGAAATTTAACTGGGAACTGGAAATTAGATAATATTAAAGAATTACTGATTATGTTAGGTAAGATAATGATATAATCACACAGCTATGTAGCAACCCATTCTTATTTTTAGTATTTAATGAAATAATTAGGCATGGAATGACCTGTCAAGAATTTGCTAAAAATACAACAGCTAAAAATTTTCTTAGAAAGGAAAGAAAATAGGGGGTGGATGAATAGTACAACCAAATATTGAAAGGTATTCAACCTAAGGGTGGATCACAGGTGCTCATCACATATAGTCTCTCCTGCATGTAACTTTGAAAACTTTGATAGTGAAAAGCTAAAATAATCCTGATAGTAGGACTCGGGCTATCCCAGTGACTACTATCTTTTAATTAACCTAAAACAGGCCAGGGAAGCACACATCTCTTATTGTTGTGTGACCACATCCCTCCCCCAGTTCTCCAGAGCTATAGCTGCCCCAAATTGTATAGACTGAAGCTGAAAGCCTTGTAGCTGACCTGGTCATCAATTCTGCTGGAAATCAACTAATACTGAAAAAAAATTGGACCGGTTGTTTTTTGCACTGAAACAATTTTTATTTCATCTGAATCATGATCTGTCATCCTATTTACAGAATTTAATTATATCCCTGGATAGACTCACTGAGATTTTGAGATAGGACACTCTCAGGAAAATCGCATAGGTAGGGCCTAAGGCACCTCACACAAATGCTCATGCACACACACAAAAGCACATATGCACATACACAGGCATACAACACATACTCTGTCATAAGCAGTGTATTCTTATCACACAAATGAGGCTCAAACTATGAATCTTGTTCTCCAGAAAGATACAACAAGCCATATGGTTTTCCAAGGCATAGACCACCTATCTGAAGCAAAGAAGGAGGACTACACAGTGTCCATGTGTATTTCAATGGAATTCCTTTGTGCTTGTGCTGTATCCTAGGCTCTTTCTCAGACAGCCCTCTTGGAAATATAAATTCCTCTTTGAAAATTCAGCTTGCTTTATACTTGTCAATACATACACTAATATATAACCTTCCATAGACACATTTTCTACATATAGGTCACGTAAAAGATACATAAAAATATTTTTATATCATTAAAGTTGTATCTATAAGCAAAAACATATAAAACTATATTGTATTCAATATATTTCATATTTTATAGATGTGTCCATATCATAGGTTATATAAAATCATACACAGCTTCTTATATCTCTAAAACTCTCCGGTGACCCAGGAAGTTGCAGGGCCCCACCCTTGCCTAGAGAGGGCAGGGTTCAGCCAAACCCTGGGTGGCTCTTGGCACTGTGGTAGATGGAGAGTAAAGGGAAGAGAAGCCCATTGGCAGGCTCAGCCTCTGAACTTCTGCTAACTTGCCCCTCCTTGCCTGTTCTTGCTAAGGGCAGAAAGTCGCCCTAACTTTGAAAGACATGTGAATTGAAATGGTAGACATTTTTGAAATTTTACTCTTCTGACTTTTTAGAAAGGGCATTATTGGGCCAGGTGCAGTGGCTCACACCTGGAATCCTAGGACTCTGGGAGGCCGAGGCAAGTGGATTGCCTGAGCTTCACAGGTTCGAGATCAGGAAGAGCAAGACCCCATCTGTAAAAATAGCTGGGTGTTGTGGCAGGCTCCTGTGGTCCCAGTTACTTGGGAGAGTGAGACAAGAGAATTGCTTGAGCCCAAGAGTTTGAGGTTGCTGTGAGCTGTGATGCCACAGCACTCTACTAAGGGCTACAAAGTAAGACTCTGTTGAAAGAAAGAAAGAGAGAGAGAGAGAAAGAGAGAAAGAAAAAGAAAGGAAGGAAGAAGGAAGGAAGGAAGGAAGGAAGAAAGGAAGGAAGGAAGGAAGGAAGGAAGGAAGGAAGGAAGGAAGGAAGGAAGGAAGGAAGGAAGGGAGGGCGGGCATTATTTCACTTCTCCTAGAGTTGGCTGATAAGTCACTATTTCACTAAACATCTGTTGAGACATCTATACAAGAATATGACTGTCATTACACACAGTCTACTGAACCTTGTGAGAAGATAGAACAACTGGTAGAAATGCATACTCCGTTCCTAACAGATGATACACTGAGATGACATACCAGGTGGTTCGCCTGGTGTAGCAACTATACATTTGCCAAGAATCTTACACCTGCATCTGTCAAGGCTTTTTCAAGAGCAAGTGACAGATTCCCAACTTCAACTGGCGAGACCAACAATATGACTCAATAGTGTTTTGGGAGTATACACTATAATAGAGCACAGTAAGGGTATGAACATCATGGGAGGGAATTATTTACAGATGATATTGCATACCTAATAAATCAGACACACTATTAAATGAATTAGTAGATGCAAGATTAATGAGCAAAAACCAAAGCTAATTGCCCAATAATTAAAACATAAAATAGAAATGCAATAAATGCTCCATGCTTGATAGTTTCAAATAAAATAAGCTGCATAAATTTTAATAAAATAATCTTATATAAAGTGCAAAATTTAAAACAAGTGTGATGAAATAATTAGAAATATATCTTCCAGAACAAGAAGACTTAACAGCAAAAAGATGCCAGTTTTTCTCAACAAAGGAAAAATCAGTAAACTGACATTAAAGCCGCTATTCTACCAAGATAAAAGCAAGAAATGACAATACATGAATGTGAAGACAGTATTTAAGAATGTTTTTGGAGTCTTCTTCACGGAACCAAAACACAGGAAAAGCCTAAATCCTTCTCAATACTGAATGATTGACAAAACTATTACTACGTTGCATCCAAACTAAAGATTTACCTGCATTTTCAAAAGAAAGTGTCAACTCTGTACAGACTGACCTATAAAGAAATCTGTGATTTATTGGAACAAGAAATACAAGGTGAAACATAATATATTAGAGCCTGACACTTAGTTTTAGTTTAATAAAATAGATATAAAAATTTACACAGCCTTATGGTTTTATAGCAAATTATTTCAAAACATTTTAAAAGATGCTAACAGCTAAAGTGGCTAGAAACCTACTAAGAGCGCTTTCCTGAAGGGAGTAGAACAGGATCACAAAACACAAAGTTTCATTTCATTTTTGTTTCAAAGCAGTATTGAAAAATGCAGCTTCAAATTGTGTACGATTATATACATATATCAAGAATGGCACCATTATAAAATTTGGCAACCAACAATGAACTGAATTGGCAAAACATAATGCATTAAACTAGAAATAAATTCCAAATTCAACAAATAGAAATGACAAATCATAGCTGAGTAAGGAATCTTTTTTTTTTTTTTTGTAGCTTCAAGCCCAAAGCCAGGTAAGCCTATTCTGCTAAAGGAGAGATAACTCACCTCAGGCAATGGCTTTCCCTGGTGGCAGTTGATGCCCCCGATGAAGATCATGTTGGGCATCAGGGGTCTGGGAGATTCCAAAACAAAGTCACTTCGTAGCAACCAGATTGACGTGTGGCTGTATAGATCATATGCTGTGACAGGTGTCTGCAGGATTTCAGAGGCAATTTCTAAGGCTGTTTGTATAAAAATGGGGCAAAACAAATGGTCCCCCAAGTAGAAGATGTGGTTCCATACTCTCTCCTCAAAAGTCATGGTGTCCAAAAACCCTGAGAGACCTCTGGGAACATAAGAAAGAGAAGCAGGGACCTGCGCACCTTCTTCAAGATAATGGCAAAGTATCACCCTGCTGAAGACCACAGAAGGGAGTGAAAAGTACTTGGCAACTATTAAGCCACACATGTCAAAAGGGTCCAGAAACACAGCATCAAAAGAGCTCTCTCTTAAAAATCCTACTAATTTTCGGTCATTAAACAAACTCCTACAGTGTGAAAAAAATAACTCAAAAACACCTCTGGCTGATGTCATTAAAAGAGAATATAAAGTTTGTCTCCGATTTTTCCATTGATCATTGGCAAAATTCATGAACTCACGGTCCAAATCCTTCAGGGAGTAAGAAGCTTTATAAGTCTTTGTTGTACAATTTGCTAGTTCTCCCAGTTGCC
>CAUYON010089646.1:0-89262 GCA_963573935.1 Arctocebus calabarensis | reverse complement strand
CAAGACTTACTACTTAATGTAAGTAGGCTTGGTGTGATTTCATTTTACAAAACATAGTTTATAAATGCACAGAAGCAGCTTATAAATACTATATTGTTAATAGCAAGCAACTAACTCTAGGTAATGAAATTATGGGTGATTTCTTTCTATCTCTGTTTTTTCTTAGTTTTCTTATAATAAATACATTATTATTTGAGTAAAAAAAATAGAGGTTTAAAATGGTTTAAATCGGCATACTATTTTTTAAAGCTTAATTAGTATGTTAAAACTCATCCCTCGGCTACATAAAATAGTTAGAAATTACAACTTTCCCCCAAGTCTCTAACGGTCACTTCTCCATGCTGGATGTTTCAGGCAGTGAGCTACGAGGGAGAGAAAGCCCAAAGGCGTGGTGACAGGCACTTCCTCTGCACTCAGTCAAATAGCATTTACTGCTAAGTCTTCCGAAATTGTCTCTATTATCTTCTTGAGGTACACCTGTGAGGTTCCTCAAAAAATTAAAAATAAAACGACTATATGATCCAGAAATCCCACTTTGGGGTCTAGGCTAAAAAAAAAAATAAAAATCTTCATCTTAGGCCGGGTGCAGTGGCTCACACTTATAATCCTAGCACTCTGGGAGGCCAAGGCAAGTGGATTACCTGAGCTCAGGAGTTCAAGACCAGCCTGAGCAAGACCTCGTCTCTAAAAATAGCCAGGTGTATAAATAAATAAATCTGAGACGAATAAAATTAAACATATCCATCACTTTCAAAAGTTTCCTTCTGCCCTGGCAAGACTTCTTTCTTGTTTAAGGCTAAATAATACTTTCTCTCTCTCCATATATATTCTTTATTAAAGGAGAATATTATATATAATATATAGTCTGTGTGCAATATCAAATATATATGTATATATGGGCATAAAGTTATACATACACTCAAATATGTCTCATATATATGATATGCATGTATGTGTAACTTTATGGCCACCCCATATATATATATACATATATATATACCTATATATTTGATATTGCACACGGACTTTATATATCTGTATACACACACGTATATACACTTTATATACATATCAAGTCCTTATGCAATATCAAATATATATGTATATATGGCCATAAAGTTATACATACATGCATATCATACATATATGACATATATTATATATATATAATATGTGTTTATGTATACCTGTATGGCCAGCCATATATACAAATACATTTGATATTGCACATGGACTCTCTCTCTCTCTCTCTCTCTCTATATATATATATATATATATATAAAATATATACATATATTATGTATATATTAGACAGAGAAAGAGAGAGAGAGAAAGTATTATTTAGCCTTAAACAAGAAAGCAAGCTTGGCAGGGCAGAAGGAAATTTTTGAAGGTGATGGATATGTTTATGAAATATGTTGGAGTTTATACACATACTTATCTCCAAACTCAAAGTTGTATACAATAAATATGTACAACTTTGTGTATGTCAATCATATCTCAAGAAAGTAGATTTTAGAAAAGATTCTATTTGGAAGAAATTGGTATAAAGTCATGAAGGCAGTGAAAGAAACAATAATCTTCAGCGATCTCTGCTCATCTGTTACCACTATCCCTTCAACTTAACTTTGGATCAGAAAAAGGAGAGAAAGTCTATCTGTGCAGAGAGGCTCTGAACTTCAATTTCCCCTTAGCTTCCTGAGTTCCAGACTCTGGGCATCTCATGACTTTTTAACGATAGATTCTGCTGGAGGTTTTTGCAGATTTGCATTAAGTGGTGTCCTTCTAATTGGAGAAAGGTTCCGGGTATCACAGGCTAGCTAGGGAGGGAATCTCTTGTCATGTCTAAAGCATCTAAGAGGAAAAAAGAGGGCTGCAGTCAGGGCCTAACAACATCAACCAAATATGGATCTGGTCAAAAACACACATGCACGTTCCTCAAACGCCACTATAAATACTTTATGAGTTTTAAGGTAAAGTGATTTGTCAAAGGGCAAACTAGCCCTTTTGCATCAGTTTCTGATATTTATACAGTCTTCTTCATGTTCTTGGATTCTTTAACAAGAGCCATTTCTGGTCCTGGATATACTTAGCACTGGGAAATATTCTCCTTTAATAAACAATAAACAAACAAAATGACCGTTTTTCCATATTATGAAAGCTCTTAGGCTTCTCAGAAAATTAAGCATTTATTCAACAAACTCTTTACAATGTGTTACATACTGTTAGTAGGAGACATAACTATAATTTTTTAAGTGGTTTTACCTCTGAATTATTGTTTTACTAGGCCTTTTTACTTTGACTTCTCTTCCATCATCAGCATGTACAGTTGACTAAACTGTCATCATTGTGTGAACGTTTCAAGTTATGGGATGAACAGGTAGAGGACAAAAGGAGCTGTAGGGACTGGATGGTCAAACAGGCTGACTCCTGGCCTTGCCATTTGCTACACACCAACCTGTAAATTAGTAGTAATGACAAATTCCCCATTGACTTTGCAATCACGTTCAAACATTCAAGCCTCTAATATTACCTCCACCGATTTGCCCTGCCTCGTGTACAGAGGGACCCCCAAAGTAAGTCTAACTGAATTGTAATTGCTGATTGGAGTCTTCTGAAGGGTGAGCGATGGGGAGTGAGAATCGAGGGGGAGGGAACAGAGGTTTCTCAGGGCAAGAATCCTTTCATGCCCAAACAAAGGAAAATTCCCAAGTAAGGGCGACATATTGAAATCTAATCAAATGCCTGAACTATTTTTGCCTTTGACTTCATCAAAACCATTTTAAGAATAACAACCCTTGGTACCTTTTAAGAATGCTTCTTTTAGAGGGGAAGGTTTGATTAAGATATTCTTCAGTGTGTTGGAGTTTAATTTTTTTTTTTAAATGGGCATTTTAGTTGTAAGGCTCAAAGATATAGATAAATGAATATGTTCTAGTGACTAAGATAAAATCTGTTTCAAGCCTTTTGGATTATGTATGCTAAACCCATTAAGTCTTCAGCAGGCATCACTTGCAACTTGTTCTCTTTTAATATCATGGTGCTCGAAAAGAATATAGACTTTGGGGTCAAAGGAACCTGGATTCAAAGCCTATTCCTGCCACTTATCTTCTCTTAGCCTCAGTTTTCTTATGTGTGAAATAAAAATACTATTCTCCCTGGCAGGATAGTTGTAAGGAAACAGGTAGTCCCCAAGGTACAAACATCCGAATTATGTACAACTTGCACTTAATCAATGGAGTTATAAACATCCGATTAAAATGACTTGCATTTATGAATGGGAGCTATTATAGGCAATAGATAAATGTACCTATTTTAACGTACATACAAGTTCAACTTAAGAACAAATCTATAGAATTTATCTCACTCGTAACCTGGGTACTGCCTGTACTATGTATATAAAATACCTTCAGGAGTGCCTATCAGAGTAGGCATTCAATATAGTGACAGACTGTGCTGTTACAATTGTTGAGGTGGTGTGGCTACAGATCTGAAACACCCAGATGTTTTTTAACATCTTTTTAAGAGATGCTTTTAACCTGTTACCAGGAGAATATAACTGCCCACACAGAAAACCTTAATCAAAATATTTTTAATCACACGCATATTTAACATTCAAGTACAGATCTTAGGACTGTGACTTTCCAACAAAACAGTTATGCCTTCACATACTGAGTGTTCTTTTAAAAAATATATATCCACATTTAACAGGTTAAGTTGTAAAGCCATTTGATTAAAATAGTAATGGAAGAGTAAACATTAACTCACAATTTCTCCTTCGGTCTCTACTATTCCAAGTGGTATCACCTTCAGAATAAGTTGCACCTTAAGATATTTTAGGATTATCTTGATTAAAATCTTTAAGTTCTTAATTTTAAGGAGGGAAAAGCTAATCTCTGAAAGCCAAGCTTAATACTTTTAGCATGATCTAGATCTTAACAACTGCATGCTATCCTCTGGTACTCCTAAAACATTAACACACTGAAACATGATCACCCAGTGTAAATGAAGTTCTCTTTTTATATTAATCTTAGATCCACTGGTGAATGCAAATGATTAACATCAGAAAGGAAGAATAACTCATCATTAGACCACCAAATTTCCAAAAGCATCATAAGTTATAGAAAGCTTTCCCAAAGGTATCAGAGCTATGCATATCTGCTAGAGCAGCGGTTCTCAACCTGTGGGTCGCGACCCCTATTTAACAATGAAAATACATTAGGGCATTAGGAAGGTTGAGAACCACTATGCCAGGGGCTTTGCAAATTACAAAAACAAAAATGCCAAGACAAAAGTCTGACAATCTGTAGAGTTATAGTCATTATTTTAAACCTAGGTTTTCCTCTTGGATATATATCTTGGATGGTACTGCCATTGAGTCTAAGATCGCCTCTTCAAATTCAATGCGCGGAGAATTTGTTTCAACCCAAGCTAAATAAAAATGCTGGTGCCAGTTGACTTGGACTATGTACATTATAGTAACCTGCTATTTTATTCCTGTTTTTTTGCATTTCAGAAATGATCAGGGGAAGGGCAGATGCTGATCCCTAAGCACTGTAAACCCCAACCTATCTGGCACACCTAAGAAAAACTGGCACAAAGATATGCTATATTGCTTTATTGCTAAAAAAATTCACTGATAAATTTAAAAGTCTTAGGTATCCAAGTATTGGGATATCTACTTGCTTGTCTGGACTATCTGTAATATCCATTTTGATTTTTGCTATTTCTAGTCAAAGAGCCATCACCCGAGGTTGGCCTGAGGGCCCCAAGAGGAAACCTGGCTTCTACCTCTGGGACACACGTTACAGCGCTTATGTCTGACTGACCCTGCCAATCACTCCTCCCCAAAGCCGTAAGCCTGGCTTACAATAACAGAGTATATCAAAGCGGACAGGAAAGAAAACAAGACAGTGGCAGGGTCAGCAGAGGATAAGAATATGGTGAAGAGACCCTGTGGAAACCAGGAAATGGAGAGTCGTATACGAACAGTTGCAAATGTGTTTCTCAGAAAAGACAACTTCAGCTCTGGGCTACCCAGAAGGTCGCTGTTAGCACTCTTTGTCTCATCACAGAATTGATCGGGAAGAAATATTCTTCTTCATAGGAACTTACTGTAACCTGTATGTTTAAACCAACGCAGGGTGGCAATCGTTGTAACTTTATCTTCTCCAATATAAAAATTATCCATGTAAACTAATTCTCTTCACCATACCCAACCAATTTAGAATAGTGGCGATCTATTACATTCATTATTATTAGATACATACCTCCATGTAAAAATATGCCTAATCCATTCTGCACTATGATCGTAAAGTTGGCAAATTTAAAAGGACTAGAGAAGTGGTTCTCAACCTTCCTAATGCCGCGACACTTTAATACAGTTCTTCATGTTCTGGTGACCCCCAACTATAAAACTATTTTTGTTGCTACTTCATAACTGTAATTTTGCTATTGTTACGAATCATAAATAAATATCTGATATGCAGGATGTATTTTCATTGTTACAAAGGGGTTGCGATGCACAGATTGAAAACTGCTAGACAAGAGAGTGGTAAAGTACTTAAGAACTAGGGGTCTATAGTTGGCCTGGGTTTGAATCTTGACTCTCACACTTACCAGCTGTGTGGTTTTGGGGGAAAGTTACCTAGTTTCTCTGAGTCTCTGTTTTCATAGAATTACAGTAGAACCTTTGCAAGTTGACCAAGGGACCGTAAGAAACTGGTCAACATAAGGAACTGGGCCTACTGTACTGACACGCACATGTGGTGCTTATCTGGTCTATGAAAATTAGGTCAACCTAAGAAGGTGGCTAACTATGGAGGTTTAAATGTATTTTAAGGACTCAATGTTGTGAAATGTGGTAAATTTTCAATATATGTTAACTTATTATTTAAGGCAGAGAAGTTTTTTTTTCTTTTTTTTTGAGACAGAGTCTCAGTCTCTTGTCCTTGGTAGAGTGCTGTGGTGTCACACAGCTCACAGCAACCTCAAACTCCTGGGCTTAAGCAACTCTCTGGCCTCAGTCTCCCAAGTATCTGGGACTACAGGTGCCTGCCAAATGCCCGGCTATTTTTTAGAAACTGGGTCTCGCTCTGGCTCAGGCTGGTCTCTAACTCACGAGCTCAGGCCATCCACCCACCTCAGCCTCCCAAGTGCTGGGATTACAGGCATGAGCCACTGTGCCAGGTCAGACAGCTGTGTTAAAAAAGCAAAAAAGGGGTGGGGCAGGCGCGGTGGCTCACACCTGTAATCCTAGCACTCTGGGAAGCTAAGATAGGTGGATTGCCTGAGCTCACAGGTTTGAGACCAGCCTAAGCCAGAGTGAGACCCAGTCTCTAAAAATAGTTGGGCGTTGTGGCAGGTGCCTCTAGTCCCACTCAGCAGGCTGCGGCAAGAAAATCGCGTAAGTCCAAGAGTTTGAGAGTTTGAGGTTGCTGTGAGCTGTGACACCATGGCACTCTACCAAGGGCTGCTCTGTCTCAAAAAAAAAAAAAAAAAGAAAACTTTTTAATGGCTTCTTCTTGCTTTACCAAATAAAAACCACTCTTTCAGGCTTTTCGGGCTTTTCTTGTTACTTCTGTTCAGATCTCCTATCCAACTTTCCTGCCTCCCATTTTCCCCTTGTTTGTGTCATTCCCTCCACACAAAATCACCTTTACAGTCACCTTCAAAGATTCAATCCTATGTTCTCTGTGTCAGTTCAAATCATACACTCTCCAACATGCCTTTCTTTATCTTCTCAATCCCCCACTAAATAACTTCATACTTTGCAACCTTTATACAATTGACTATTTTAGACCATCTACTCCAGCCATTTATATATAAATAGAGTATCTAGCATAGGGCTTTCTTTCCATATTAACATTTAATAAATGTTGTTAAAGTAATAAATGACAATTATTATCTCTCTCTATATAAGATCTAGAAAAAAGAGTAACTTGCTTTTGCTTTCCCACTTCCCTACAGAACACTATGAAAATGCCACTGGCGCCTTTATTTGACAGAGGAGGGGGGAAAGAAGTTACCAGGAATCGAAGCTAGGATAGTTGGCACTTTTCTTTTTTGCACCCGAGGAGTTAAAGTGAGTCCTGGGGAGATAAAAATCTCTGGTTTTATTGTTTAGTGAGGCTGCCTGACAAATGAAGATCCAGCTGCAATTGTAACATTGCAGGCTCATAAGGTCCCAAGTTTTACTAACTATAATTTAACTGGTCCAACTGCTACAGTTCAAATTCTTGTTTGGATAATCAGCCTTTGTTTGAATATGTTCAAAAACAGCTCAGGCTAGTATTAGGCTCTGAGTATGTCATGTGAGCTGATTACCCTGTGGCTCTCAGTAGCAGAAACTCACAGACAAGAGGAGGATTATTTTCCTGGTATTACTGTTACACTAACATATAATCAGTCATCTTCCTCAGTCTCCACATCTCTTTCACAGCCTCCCCTAGCCGTTTTTATCCTTGTCTTTCTTTCTCCTTCTCTCTCTCTCTCTTTTTTTTTTTTTTAACAATTCAAAAGTCTTCTTTCCAAGTTCAAACAAAGTTCAAAGGTGAAAAGGTCAAGAAAGCTTCATGGCTATGGCTGTTGAGAAGGAGGAAGGAATAGCTGGGGTCTCTAGCTCAGCATCTCCTAGAGGCTCAAGAATCTCATATTTCACTGTACTTCTGCAGTACACAGTTGCCTTGACACAATTTGTCTGGAATGAGATTAAGCCTTGGTTAATAAATTTTAACATAACAGAATAATAACTGCACCTGCCAAACAATCCCATTCCTACATAAGCAACTCAGGTGGCTCAAGGATTTGTCAAAAAACTCAAATTCTCAAAATTGTATGTTTTGATAGAAGGCTACTCATTTGGGGTCTTCACAGCCGCAAGTTATTGGCTATAACTAGCCAAGAAGGATTCAGGAAACTCTATTCCTATCCTGTCCTTCAGACTACGCCTGGCCATTCTCAAAGAGCCAAGTGAGTTATCACATTTGAAGAGCTTAGGACAGAGAAAATGCTAAACAGTATTTGCTAGTATTATTATTTTACTTATTAATTTCGGGGCAGGGGGGATAAATCCTGGGCCAGAGGTACAGTTCTAACAATCAGTGGGAAAACTGCTGGCTGGGAAAGGCCATAGCTTAGGAAAGGCTGGAATGATTAGCGACTGGTACCTGTGTTGGTGAAACGCTGCAAACTGGGGAACCTCCGTGAGAGCTCCAGGCTGGTCTGGTCCTGCACGTGTTAATCTGCTCCTAGCAGCTCCTGCATGGCTAGAGGGAAGCCCACCAAAGGAGAAGGAAAATCCTCTCCCTGGGAGGGAGATCTGTTGATTTTGCAATTAACAACAGCAAAGGAACACATTCTGAAACTTTTCCTGGAAGGCTCAGGATTTAATCCTATATAACAGTTTAGTATGGACTCTGCAAGGTCTTACTTAACTGACATGACCAGAGGGACAAGGAGCACTTCAGACCTGGCTGGAGAACCAAGCAAAGCTATTCTAGGGCCAGAATTCCAAATTGCTTAGCAGTGGTATAGTAATCTAAGATTTGAGAGAGGAGAGGATATAAAAAGGAAGGAACTCTGTATGCTAATACTCAATGGGCTATGTTTACAAGCTGTTACGGCTGCAGGTTTATCATTTACCCCCTTTGAACTCTTGCTTCATGCTTTCTGAAACAGAGGAAGAGGGTTTCCACTGTGAATTTCTATAATTTCTGATACTCATGTGTTTAGACGCTACTTGTCTTCAATATAAATGAATTACACCTTCCACTAGCTTAAATCATGCTGCAATTTATTTTTGCAGACTCGGGAGGCTGAGGCGGGAGGATTGCTTGAGCCTAGGAATTGGAGGTTGCAGTGAGTTATCATTACGACACCATACTCTAGCCAGGGTGACACAGCAAGACCTTGCCTCAAAACGACAACAAGAACAATAACACCACCACTCCCCCCCTCCCCACAAAAAAACCCCCAAATAAACTAGATAGAAAATTACCTTGGGAGCCAGAACTGGATCCAGAGATGGATTATCCCTGTAGCCTCTATTAACCAAAGTATCTTGGCTTGTATCTGATTTATATATTGGAGTTCTATATATAATTTTATTAGAAAAAAGTTCCCAACTGTGGAGGAGGGTTTAGAAGATAGGTTTGAAAACAAAAGAGCTAGCCCAATCCATTTAAGTAAAAGAAACACGGGCAGGAAGTCTGTGATGTATCCACGGTCCCTCAGTGAGTCAGGGCTAAGGCAAGAATCCCTCGCCAACCTTCCGGTTAGGTATACGATTCGTCTCCAAACCAGCCTGCATGCTCCACCTTTTAGGAAAGCTCTCCATTTACTATGCTTTGATCCAAAGATTGCAACTTTAAAAAGAAGCTCTCACTTCTCAGAAATATTTAACTAGCACGGTAAGTCAACTTAACAATCATTTTTAGATCTGAATGATGAACCAAGACAACCTTGGTAGATGGCCATCTTTAGTTGTAAAATCCCTTCTGCAAAAGCCATTAACCACAAAGTGTTCTGGGAAGCTCAGATTTTACTACAAAACCTGTAAAAGCCTGGGGTCAAAACTCTTCCCTGGGGCTCAAAGGTGTGAAGCTTCCGAAATGAAACTTCTGCATCCAGAACCTTCCCAATCAGCTCTAATCTTCACCACTCTTTTCCATTATCCCTCAGAAAGTGTTGCTAGATAATGTGGAGAGGGGAAAAAAGAAGTATTTTTAGCCCCTTCTTAAGTGGTAACAAAGTTTATCACACTCCTACTCAAATTAGTCATGCAGGTTAGTCCCAAGGGAGAGCAGTCTAGCTACAGATCATTGAAAAGGAATGACTTCTTGGAGGCCTAAAACAAACACTTAGGCACATGGTTCCATCTGGAAATATAGTCAGGCAGAAGCGAATTCCACGAAATTCCCAACTGACGCAGGCAACATAATTTTATATCTTACAATACCAGCTAAAGGCTAGCGGTGGTCTGCTAAATAGATACACAACCCTAAAATAATAGTAGTTATTTTAATACCGATAATAGTAATAATTAGTATCTCTAATACACACAGTCACAAGGGCTCAAGAGGCCAACAAAGCAGCCATGGAGAAGAGAGATTCATGAAGACTGAAATAGGACTTCTAAAGAATTTTCCATTTGATTCTTCTTCCTCTTAAGAAAGAGGACCCTGGGGAGGTGCTGTGTTCTCTGGGCCTTTTAGACAACATGGAGTTGTTGCTTTGGCCATAAACATGCGAATCTACAAGAAAGATGATATTGTAAACATCAGAGAATGGGTACTGTTCAACAGGCATGCCACACAGGCGTTACCACGGAAAAACTGGAAGAGTCTACAGTGTCCCCCAGCATGCTGTTGGCATTGCTGTAACAAACAAGGGCAAGATTCTTGCCAAGAGGTTTAATGTTCATATTGAGCATATTAAGCATTCTAAGAACCAAGATAGCTTCCCAAAACATGTCAAGGAAAATGATCAGAAAAAGAAAGAAGCCAAAGAGAAAGGTACCTGGGTTTAACGGAAGGGCAAGAGAACCAACGGAAAGGAGCCTGAGGTCCTGGAACCCATTCCCTATGAATTCATGGCATAACAGGTAGACAGGTGGATAGTATAGCACACAGGAGAACCAATGGAACCAGGATTATAAGGTGCTGGAACCTATTGCCCATGAATTCATGGCATAATAGGCATAGCAAGCTTTGTCACAGTCAATGGAAAGGTGCCTCCTTGAGCTGCTAGAACCTTTCCCTATGAATTCATAGCATAATAGGTATTACAAATAAAAGGCTACTGTAAAAAAAAGAAAGAAAGGAAGGAAGAAAAGAAAAAAATTAAAGAAAGAGGACACTGGTCCTGGGTCTTTATAATAGAACTCAGAGACTTAGGGGTTGTAGGATTTGCTTTACTCTCAGGAGGATTTTCAGGATAGGACTAGAACACGGACCATGAAAAAGGTTATACGTAGGATTCCAAAGGTCTGAACTGCTCTGAATAAAACAAAGATCCCTACCGGAGACCATTTTTCTGTACATGAAAAAAACCAACCTCCCACACTGCCAGATAATGATTTTGAGGAAAATTATCCCCCACACTTTTCCCCCCAAATGTATCTAATTATAAAACATTCTATTCAGAGTCTATAGTTACATACAACACGCAGGCCTATTTCAAATTAATTGCTTCTTAACTATCTGGGAAAGCAAGCACACTATACATGAATAACACATTCCAACTAGGTTTATGGGATGTTTCTAAACCTGCCTCCTCATTTTTCTTTAAGGTAGGATCCCTTAATGGCCAGCATGGTTTTTCAACTATGGATATAGAACTCAAGGTTTTCCATGGGTTAGAAACATCTTTGCTATGTCAAGAGTTGTATGACCTTGAGCAAATGTATTAAATTTATAAAGCCTGCTTACCTGCAAAATGGGGATAAAAGAAAGCAATGAAAAACATAACCTCAGGAGCATAGGATGGGTAAATTTACACCTAATGGGTACAGTGCACACTCTCTGGGTGAAGGGCACACTTAAAACTTTGACTCAAGTGCTTGTTTCGGCAGCACATGCTAAAATTGGAACAATACAGAGAAGATTGGCATGGCCCCTGTGCAAGGATGACATGCAAATTCATGAAGTGTTCCATATTAAAAAAAAAAAAAATTGACTCAATCTGTACAAAGTATGTGTAGCCTCTAATATTCTGAAATTAAAAAATACTTACAACCTCTTCAACTGCAGTGTTTCTGGGGGGGTATGTAATGGTGGGCCAGGAAGAGTTGTTCTATTTGAAATGTTTATGGAAAAGTTAGGTAACTTGACAGATACTTTCTCTATTAACATAAATTATATATGAATATATACACATAATACTAATACCTATTTTTAGAAAACCCTAGCTTCAAGAAAATTTTAAGTTGGCGGTAGGTAAGGTTGTGGCTCCAGATCCAGGGACCAGGCAAAAGTAGGCATGAACTGGAAGGGCTACTTAAAGCAGAAGCACGAGAAAGTGGTTCACTGATGTGGACTGGGACTCGCTATGAGAAAAAGTATCACATGTAGTTGAAGAAAACTGGGTTTTACTATGGCTTAAATAGTCCTTTCAAAGCATACTGGAATTTAATTGCCACTGTGTGTCAGGCTGTCCTCTGAAGAGTTGAAGCCTCATGCTGACTTCTCTTCTCTAGCTGTGGAAATCCTAGATGGCATCTTCTTTCAACAGAAGGCGGTTTTCATCTGCACTGAAAATCAGTTTCATGCAGCCACCTTCATCAGTGACCTAGCTAGATCTTCTGGATAAATTGCCCCAGCTTCTACATCCACACCTGCTGCTTCACCTTACATTTTAATGTAAAGGAGATGGCTTCTTTCTTTAAACCTCACGGACCAACTTCTGCCAGCTTCCAACTTCTCATCGCCAGCTTCCTTACCCTCTCTCCGCCTTCACAGAATTGAGGAGTTAGGGCCTTCTCTGGGTTAGGCTTTGCCTGAAGGGAGTCCTATGGCTGGTCTGATCTTCTATCCACCACTAAACCTTCCCCACCTCAGCAGTAAGGCTGTCTTTCTTTCTTATCATTCATGTGCTCACTGGAGTAGCACTTCTAATTCCCTTCAAGAACTTTTCCTTTACATTCACAACTGGGCTGTTTGGTACAAGAGGTCTAGCTTTCTGCCTGTCTTGGCTTTCAACTTGCCTTCCTCACTAAGCTTAGTCATTTCTAGCTTTTGATTTCAAGGGAGAGATTCTTCCACTTGAACACTGCGTTAGAGGCCATCGTAGGGTTATTAATTGGCCGAATGTCAAAATTGTTGCCTCTCAGGGAATTGGGAGGCCCCAGGAGACAGAAGAGCAGGGCAGTGGAGCGGTCAGAATATACATGATTAAGTTTGCTGTTCTTAATGGGCAGGGCTCGCAAGGCCCCCAAACGATCACAACAGTAATATCAAAGATCACTGATCACAGATCACTGTAACAAATCTAATAATAGTGAAGAAGTTCTAAATATTGTGCAAATTACCAGATTGTGACACACGGACATGAAGTGAGCACGTGCTGTTAGAATAATGGCCTGTGGCTCAGCGACTAGGGCACCGACCCCATATACCGAGGGCTGCGGGTTCAAACCCAGCCCCGGCCAAACTGCATCAAAAATTAGCTGGGCGTTGTGGCGGGCGCCAGTAGTCCGAGGTACTTGGGAGGCTGAGGCAAGAGAATCGCTTAAGTCCAAGAGCTGGAGGTTGCTGTGAGCAGTGACTCCACAGCACTCTACCAAGGGCGATAGAGTGAGGCTCTGTCTCCACAAAAAAAAAAAGAATAATGGCACTGAAAGACTTGCTCAATTTGAGGTTGCCACAAACTTTCCATTTAGAAAAAGCACAGTCTGTGAAGCACAGTAAAGCGAAACACAGTAAAAGGAAGTGTGCCTGTACTGTAGCGCTTTTAAAATCTGTTAAAAATATACCATATCCGTGTGTCCTTCCCACCCTAAAAAATACTCTAAATTATGGTTTCCTGTTAAGGCAACTTTTCTGGTTATAGATTTCAATATGCGTATGGTCTCCATAATTTCTCAATACCATTGAGGCTGAAAAGAATCCCAACACAAAACAATAAAGAATTTTTCTATCATGGAAACTGTTTGAGGCTTCAGTTAAGAGCCAGGTACTGTGTTCTCCAAAGAGGAGTGACACCTGCTCAAAGATGAGAACAGTCTGACTGCCGGTTTCTTTGGGGCCTTGTGGGTGAGGAACCCGGGAGGAGGCTTCCGAGTAAAAGAAGAGAGCTAAAGCTTCAGGGCTGGAGACCTGATGGGAGAGTCTCCAAGGGGGAGGGATTCCTCGGGGAAGTCTTTGCTCTTTACCTCCCTGGGGACTCGCTGTCAAGTGACAGGGGGAGTGCTGCTAACACCACTACATCACCTATGCTTCTCTTTATATCGGCTCGCATATTTGCAAAACTCCCTTTCTATGTTTGACCTCAGTGTAAATTTTACACAAAACCAGGGAGCCAGGGAAAGAAAATCATTACAGAACAAATAACACAGCAAGTTATGTTGCTCGAGTACAGTTTTTCTGTTTCTAAAAACTGCCCTCAGAGTAACAAGAACTTTCCTGAGTTCAGGCCAGTCTGCTCTGACTTGATGGACTCGTAAAACCTCGCAGGACCTAGGCCCAATCTCTTTTTTCTTGGCTTCCTGCCTGTCTCTCGGCCAGGTGACTTTAGGACACATAAGGTCTCCCCAGCACACAGGGCTAGTGCTATTGTCTACTTAGTGATGTCCAAACTGCGGTCCAGGGGTCACATGCTGATTTTGTGAGGACTTTTTGCTTATCTGTGGTGTCAGATATCACAAAAAAGTATGCACAGACCGTTTTTTGCTGATGAGTTTTCATTAGTGCTTGCATATTTCACATGGGACCCAAGACAACTCTCGCTTTCCAAAGTGTGGCAGAGAAAAATAATAAAAGGTTGGACACCCTAGTGGTCATTTCACTTTATTTACAAGCAAATATGAATTCCTCCCAAAAGCCAAGGAAAGGCAATTTCTGTTTCAAATCTCCTACATTCCGTAGGGTTTCTTTGTCTTAATTATAATTTCTGGTCTTAGAGACATGTTTAGTATATAATAGCATTAGTGATTAATGTCTACCCACAGAAACCAAATGAATTATCTTAATCTGGAGTTCAGAGATGGATTTTAGAGGGGACTTGAAATCCCTGAAAACATAAGCAACATTGTGCATGTATGAGTGTCTGCACATTTTCTCTGAAGAGGATTCATCAATTCACTAGTTCTCACCACTCTAGAACAGTCTGTGAGAACTCATTCAGATAATACCTCCATTACTAGACAAAAATATGGTCCAGCCAAAAACAACTCAGTCTAACGGTACAACATTAGCGTACCGGTGGGGTAACCCTGGCCCATAGGAAAGTGGTATTTGAGTCCACATAAAACACCTCATGCACCCCAACCTGGAACTCTTCTCCCAGTTCTCATCATCCTTTCCCTCAAGGGTCCCATCAGAAAAACCCTGCAGAGTGTATTTTCTTTTATGTGTAATCTAGTTACCTGGATTTCTGGTCCTCAGAACTAGAAGCAAGACGTTAAAAAGGAAAGGGATGTTAAGAGATACAGGCAGGGACACTGAGAGCATTTAAGAAAAAAATGTGATCTCCATAAATCTCAGTTCCCTCACATGTAAGTGTGATATAGTATCAGTTGTCTCATGAGGTTACTGTGAGGATTCAAAGATATCCCCTGCAGAGCTATGTGTGCCACATATGAGGTAGACAATAAAAGCTTTTTCTCTGTAAGAGATAAGGTCTTTTTTTTTTTTTTTTTGTAGAGACAGAGTTTCACTTTATTGCCCTCGGTACAGTGCCGTGGTGTCACACAGCTCACAGCAACCTCTAACTCATGGGCTTAGGCGGGCGATTCTCTTGTCTCAGCCTCCCTAGAAGCTGGGACCACAGGCACCTGCCACAGCGCCCAGCTATTTTTCTGTTTTTTTGCAGTTCAGACCGGGTTTGAACCCGCCACCTTCGGTATATGGGGCCGGCGCCCTACTCGATGAGCCACAGGCGCCGCCCTAGAGATAAGGTCTTGATGGCAAAAACAAACCAACCAATCACCAAAACCCAGGAAATACATATTGAGTCCTAGAGCTATTTTGCATCTGAGCAAAAAATATGACATTAAAAATCTTAAAATCTAAGACGTAGCAAATGTTGGATGGTCATAACAATAAATCATTTGAAATCACTACAATTCAACAGTGAGAACCGCATACCTGCTATGAGATAGGCCCTGTCCTAGGTCAAAGTGTATTCAATATATTTTGTTTTAAGAAGTGAGCAAGCATGATATCCACTTGAGAAAGATCTCTGTATAAAGGGTTAAAACATTTTACAAAATCATCTGAACACTTTCTTCTCCAACTATGCAAAAAAGAAAAACTATTAATATAATTCAAATGCTTCAAATATTCACAATCTTTTTGACAAACTGGAGTTACCTGAAAAGTAGTTATCACAGAATAAATATTTCCTGAATTCTCTTTAGAGGATTTTTTACATAACAATGAGAAACACTATTGTGATCAGAAGGCATCTTAGGAATCATGCTATATTTCTGAATATAGAGCATTATCATCAAATCAGAATAGCATGTGATGGGAAAAAAAGTAAACCTTAATTTATAAAAGCATAATCATCTACTTTATTCTATAGCTGAGCATATGAATCGCCTCCATAATATCACATATAAAGAAAATAAGTCTTTTGAATAATCAGAAATAATTAAGCCTTCCTTATCTTGTTCATACCTGTTTAAAAGACAAATAAATATCTCCTTTATTGCCATAGTAGATCACTAATGTTTTACATAGAGAACAAAGCTAGGAGAGTAAACTTATTACACATGCATCAAATGCAAGCACACCTAAGTGTTTCTGGATTGTAGGGATAATATGCTCTTGATCCAGAGAGATTTAAGGATCTAGTTTTGATTAGATTCTTTAAGCTGGTAAAACTACATCCATAAAGACAGAGTTATAGAAGAACTTAAAACTAAGATAACTAAGATGCTGAGGAAACTAATGAATGCCCTTCCTTTTCGATCTCTTTCTTTGTCCCCCAGTTGCTATCCATTCAAAAGAAGAAAAGGCCTTATGATCTTGTGAATTAATAAATGGCAGCAAAATTAAATGAATTCTAGACGAATTTTGACAAACTGGACACTGGTACTGTGACTCTTTGGAGGATGTATACAAGTTCATGAACTTTAGTATCCACTGGCTAAAACCAATACAGGTGTAAAAGGTAAATTTTAGAAGCACCAGGAATTAGACCAGTGCTGGGAATTCAGAAGGTAATTTATCAAGTAGAAAGGGGCAACTATTATATTTAGCACATAATCTGTGTTCTTCCAAGGTTGTTAAGAATACAAAGGCAGGCATGGTCAGGGAAGAATAAAAGAGAGAGGAGTATTAATTCTGTAAAACACAAACTAACAAAAAAGGCCACCAGAGCGAAATTTGCACATCCACAAGGATGGACTTACTACTAGTGATTGCTTTAATGCTATATAATTGCTGACAAATCTCTTAGGGCCAAATGAGACCAACATTTATTTGGATTAACTTTTTTCTTTCTTTCTTCTTTCTTTCTTTTTTTTTTTTTTTTTGAGACAAGTCTCAGTTTGTCACCCTCAGTAGAGTACTATGGCGTCACAGCTCACAGCGACCTCAAATTCTTTGGCTCAAGGGATTCTCTTGCCTCAGCCTCCCGCGTAGCTGGGACTACAGATGCCCACCACAACGTCCACCTATTTTTAGAGACAGGGTCTTGCTCTTGCTCAGGCTGCTCTCAAACTCATGAGCTCAAGCAATCCATCTGCCTCGTCCTCCCAGAGCGCTAGGATTACAGGTGTGAGCCACTGTGCCCAGCCTGGATTAACTTCTGGCATCTCAAAAACCATCTTTAAGTGGCAGCCATGGATATCAGCATGGTGTGACTTGAGTTTAATTCTAAAGTTTCTTTCTGTGTTTATAAAACCAAAGGCCAGAGGATAGTGAGTTCCAAATATTCTAGACCTGCCTTGTTCAATATGGTCGACACTAGCAGCATGTGGTTACTGTGCACACAAAATGTGGCTGGTCTGAACTGAAATGTGCTTAGAGTAGATTTTGAAGACTTGGTATGAAAAATGGTAACATCCCATTAATAACTTTGATAATAACGAAATCTTAGAATTATAATATATTAGATATATTATATTAAATGACATATGTTCTTAGAATTCATTTCACATGTTAGTTGTGTTTTTTTTTTTAATAGTTGTTTTTCCTTCCTTCCTTCTTCCTTTCTTTCTTTTTTGCAGTTTTTGGCCAGGGCCGGGTTTGAACCCACCACCTCCAGTATATGAGGCTGGGGCCCTACTCTTTGAGCCACAGGTGCCACCCTCACATGTTAGTTTTTATAGAACAAGAAAATGAAGTATAGGGATGATTAGGAATATGCCCAAGATCAGATCATAGGGGTAAGAAGCAGTGGAAGTAAGATTCAAATCCCAACTGACCACCGACTCCAGGGATTTATGAAACACTGCAAAGTGTTCAAAACTCTCTACGCTCTAGTCTAACTTACTTTTTCACACCGTATCTCCTTCTGCTGTCCTTGCTAACTCTGGCAAAGTAAACCATTTCCTCTTCTCAGATATGTAGACTCTAGTACCTGGGAGTACTGTTCCTGTTCCTCCCTTATTTTCATATATACAAATAACTCAGCTTAAATGATACCTTTTCCGGAACTTTCAGAGGAAATTGATTAACTTTCCTCAGAACGCCCCTACTATTTTATGTACTTTGATACTACCTTATGGCCATGCACACACTTGCTTTGTACATCGTTACAGACTCTACAGTACCCAGCAAAGATGCACATAATCAGCTTTCAAAATCTCCTTTTATATAAAGGAATGAGGTGATAAAAATATATGATAAAAATTAAAACTATTTTTAATCAAAATATAGGAGGAAAGATGGATTAATATAAATAATATTATAATACTACTATAAGTCAATATAAAGCAGATGCCTGTCTAGACTCAATTACAGGTGGTTGAAATGAACTAAAGAACACAACTTCACTCTCACCCACCTCTTTCCATTCAAGTCTATGGGCACGCGGACGTCCTTCAGACACAATCACGTCACTGTTGGGTTTTAGTTATATTGCCTCGTTGACATCTGCAGGCACAACTATACACACACCACAAGGATCCCAGGTTTAGGAAATCAGCTGTTTTGAAAACACTCGAGCTGAGTCTTTCATTACACGGCTACCTCATCAAAAGCCCCCAGAGAAGCAAACATAAATTGTTCCATATGGCGTCCTAAGAAATTAAGATATTCCTCCTTTCAAGTGTATCCTAATTGCTAGTTTTAAATCTTTAGAAACTTTGCATCATGAAAAAGTACCTTGTAGTCCTTTGTAATGACTCATAGCTAAAGACGTCGTTTAGCTAGATATTGGCAGGTGGTAGGTAAGGTAGGGAGGCGCACACGTGAGAGTCGGTACCCAAAGGCGGGCGGGAGAGCGGTGAGGTCGGACGGCCTGACCGGAGATGAGCCTACGAGCTACGTAAGTGTTCCGAATATGGATAGAAATAGCTCTGCATCCTGTCACATATTGAAAATAAAATTAATATTCGTAGGAAATGCATTCCGCAATTACCAACTGCACTTGTGCTTAAGGAACGGGAGATAATGCGCTGGTGTTCTTCAAACTCAGAGAATTAAACTAGTGAATTTGGAAACAACCAAACAGGGAAAGTAGGAACGTCCAGGGTGCTGGGATGCTCTGTCTGAAGGGCGCATGAAGGGATAACTGCTACCCAGCTAGCAAATCGCAGTCCCCACCTCTCAGAAGGGGGGCACACATGAAGGCAAAGGAAATCCCCAGCACAGCCCCGGCAGATGATTTTACTCAGTGTCACTGACTGAGGCAAAAGGGGACTTCAAAGCCCAATGGCAGAGGAATCAACCCGGACCCACCTTGACCAAGGCCACTGGTCACTGAACTAAAATAAAAACATTCCCACTAACCATGACATAAATCACCCAGTCATCAACAAAACAGAACAAATTAACCACACTGGCTTACAAGCTCTAGAGACATGAGGCAGGAGCCTGAAACTTCACAGAAAGATGCATCAGGGGAGATCCAGGAAACATCTGCACCACAGGCAAAAGGGAGCTGAGCAGTTGTGAAATCTACTACCCTCTTTCTTTTTAAATGCACTTAGAAATTTTAGGCCAGAAGGGAGCCTGGAGACCATCTATTCTGACTCTCCCATTTTACAGAAAAAAACTGAGGCCTTGAGAAAGGAAGGACCAGACCAAGACCATATTAGTTAGTTAGTCAAGCCTAGGTTTCTTGATTTTCGACTGTAAAAGAGAACACAGGTTCTACAAAATTGAAATTTGTGGTTTGACAAGCCCCTTCTTACAAACATTTATGCCAAGTCCTTATTTTTACCATTCCTTTACAGCTCCCCACTGTACTTCCATATTTGGTTTATTGATTTTACTCTGCCACTAACTGTCACCTATACTTGCATCTATGTTAGCATGACTGCTAACAAATTCTCTAAAATTAAGCACTTTGAACACATGGAAAGATTCTATGCACACTCAGCAGGCAGCCAGCACGTGCATTCTTTCCAGTAACCCCAGCGCTGTTCAAGAAGCTGTCAGCTGTGTGCCTGGCACTGTCTATAATGCATTATCTTATTTAATCCCCAACAAGCTCATGAGGTTACGTTATAATTTTCAATTTATAAATGAGGAAACCGAGGCAGAGGGAGGTAAGTCCACTTGCTAGTGATGTAGCTAGCTTTCTCTATAACTCTAGGGTTTAGATTTTTCACTATTATACTCTTCTGCAGCCCATATTTCTGTGGTTTGTCTTTACATTAGGCAGATTCTGTAGTTTTCTTTATTCGGCGCCTTGTAGAGGAGCCTAAACACAGGCATAGCTAAGGCTTTTTTGTGATCTTCGCTAGGGTTACAGTCTCAATAGCATCCCAGCAGCAGCAGCAGCAGTGATAGGAAAGGGGCCCGAATCTAAGAAAGTGCCAGGTAAATAGGCTTTGTCTCAGCAATCCTGTGGCAGTGTGTCCCAGAGGTGTACTGGCTTTTTTCTCTTGATAATCAGATTTATCCCTTAATAGCTAAAATCATGCCTCTGCTGGTGACAAGAAGTTAAGAATCTTAAATCGTTAAAGGACAGATGATAACCCAATGCTATCAATTTGGTTTGGGAAGAGAAGGCTGTGAAATGGCCTTAAGTGTCTGATAGGAGATTTTTCTCAGGCAGCTTGAAAACCCTGTGGAGGGTGATAATGATAAAAACCATTCTCAGCAGGTAGAGCTTGAAGTAAAGGAAGTCTCTCTCTAGCATTAGGAGGAAGTACTCTTAGATGTCCTTGAAAAAGAGCCAGGCAAACTGCTCTTCCAACACCCCTGAGAAAGGAAAGGGATGTGGAGAAATAATCACGGCAGTTGGTGTCTACACTGATGCTTCCGAACACGGGACTCCCTAGAACGACACTTTCTAGTGCAACACAGACATCTTTTCCTCAGGCCTCTCTCGGTCACAGTGAGTTCTCGAATCACACCAAGGCTTTGTTAAACTAGCCACCATTTTGTCTTCTTCCAATCTTACCACTCGTTTCCTTCTGGGTATTGTCACTGGGCACAGGGATTAAGAAGTGCCTTTTGGCACCACAGGAGAGAGGTGGAGGTAGTGTCATTTATTTGTTTGTTTTACCTAGTCATTGTTTTAGTAAAGAGAATTCCACGTAACATGGATAGTCATCTCCCCTGATCCTAAAATGTGAAGTTTTAAGTTACTATGATAGTTTGGAATTCAGTTATTCTGTCCAATCTCAAGGCCAAATAATGGAACCAAACCAGACAATGGAGCATTAATTCACTGTGTTTTAACTCTTGAAATGTATTTCATGATAGTAGAGAAAATTCTAGGATATCATCAAATAGTCAAAAATTTGTATTCATGTGTAGAAAGTTTTCTACTTGTGTATGCTTTCCAAACATTAAATAAAAGTCTCAAATGTGGCTAAGCTAGAAAATAGTTTGGGGGCAGGACATTCTCCAAACAGATTCTGAGACTCCATTCATGATAAAACTCTAGTTTTAAGGACACATTGGGATTTTTCTCTGAAAGATTCTGGGAAGCTCAGACTTATTCCTGGTTAGACACACTTTCTTGCGCTCCCCATCTCCCCCTACCCCGCCCCATAACTTGCCTTGTTTTTTCTGCCCCCAGCAGGATGGGAAGAAAACGTCCTTAAAAGACCTTTCCTTTTTTATATTACACAATCTCATCTCTGGAATTCAAGTCCTAGTACTGCTCAGCCCAAATAAGAAGTGCTTGTCACCAGGAAAGCGGCCATCTAAACAAGCAGCAGCTGGATGAGAAAAGAGGGCATGTCGGCCCAGAGCAGCAGAGAGGGTTTCTCACGGCAGCTATTTGCAACCCTCCAAGGAGCTACAGAGGCTGCCCATTAAAACCCTGTTAAAACACTTCTGATGTTGTCAGCAGCAGAAAGCTGCAATAGCACAGTGATCACTGAGATGCTATCTGCCTCCAGCAAGTCAGTGGTACTGTCAATACTATGAGCAGGAAAGTACAAGATAAGCAACAATCTAATTTCTACATCAAAATTTCATAAACTCCCTGAGCTGGCAGTACCAATAATGTGGGCACACAGAGATCGAGTCAGTGGGTCACCTCAGAGAGAGGAAGACCTTTGTGTTGAGATCTGCCCCCACCCACGTCTTAAACACGCACACTGCATGACTCCCAAAACTCCCTAGGAAATATGCCCAGAAAGAAACTACTGGAATGTTCCTCTGTAAGGAACCATGGGGCACCACTCGAGGCACTGGATTTCTAGATAGCATCCTTTCTCAGAGGTGGTATGTTCAGAAGAAAACCTACCCACCTTCCTCTTCCATGAGAAGAGTCAACTCTTACTGACAAGGCTATAGAACCTGCTTGCGTTTGCACTTTACTGCTTTACTTCAGATTTCCTTTAAAAATCTGAGTTACCGAGCTCAAAATCTTAATTCTATAGAAAGAAGGAAAATGAGGAAGAAGATAACTTTTTTTGGATTTGAGTGACACTACTTATGTCAAAAACAACAGGAAACAACAGGTTCATTCTAATATTTTATTTAGACTGATCCTGGCATCAGTCTAGTTAGTATCTCTTGCTAGTATCTCATAGTTCCTCTATGTCTAACACAGGGAATAAGGGGACCTGTCATCCAAACTGGTACACTTTTGAGGGCAGGATAAGCATCAAGGCTAATTAAACTGGCACAAAAAATGAAACCAGAACCCAGGCAAATTTGGGGCTGCAGTAATTCTAGCTAAGTCCCTGTCCTCACAGCAAATTAAGATCTGAGAAGTTACACATATGATGATACAGGAAATGAGTAAGTGGCTATTTTATCACAAAACTAAACAGCAGGATGGAATGGAGATGGTTAGCCCATCCACTGGGGGTTGTGTTGCCTAAATACCGAACATCAGCTATTTGAATCACTGTCTTCATTCAGACAACTGTGCAAACCTGGCCCTGATTCTCCTTAGTAAGGAGGGAGTCATTACCCAAATAATTATAATGCACTTACAACTACCCGTTCCATCTTTACACACAGGATTGCAGGACAACCAGGAACACATTTCCATGAAACTGAACTTGTAACAAAAGCGTGTTTGAGACAAGGTCCTGCTCTATCACCTGGGCTAGAGAGCAGTTGTCATCACCATAGCTCACTGCAACCTCAAACTCCTGGGCTCAAGATCTTCCTGCCTCAGCTTGCAAGTAGCTGGGACTGCAGGCACGGACCACCACAGCTGGCTAGTTTTTCTACTTCTTTTACAGATGGGGTCTTGCTCTTGTTCAGGCTGGTCTGGAACTCTTGGCCACAGGCAACCCTCCCACCTTCACCTGTCACAGTGCTAGGATTAGAGGCATGAGCCATCATTCCTGGCCCCTATTTTCCACGTTAACAGAAGAATTTAAGGTAATCCCACTAATCTAAGGAGAATTTAGACTTCAGTCTTGCCGTTGAGGAAAAGAACCATTGCCTAACCTTGGGGATACGACTAATCACTGTGATAAAGAGGTCACAGTAGCCTGGGAATACACAGCACAGTAGGGAGGAACCTTCAGGTTGAGAAAGTCAGGAAAGCCAGCCCCATAAGGAGCAAGTAATAAGGTTCCTAATTTAATCTCTTGTGACCCAACATTTTGCATTTCTTCCTTTAACCATTTTAGTTCTCCTTGTTCTGGCTGGATCAAGATTCTGATGCCATAACTAAATTGTAAACACAATATTAAATGGAAAGCTACTTGGAGATCAGATAATCCCAATAATTCTGGCATTAACTAGTTCACTAAGTTATCCGTGACCAAGTAGAGCAGTGCTCACTCAAAAGCAGGGAGGTGTCTCCGAGGAACAATAAAGTCAGCCACCGAGACTGTTCTAGACAAGTCTGATACTTCTCTTGTATTGTTTATTTTGTGTCTGGCACTAGCAATGTTTTTTTTTTTTGTCTTTTTGAGACAGCGTCACATTTTGTCGCCCTGGTAGACTGCTGTTATGTCACAGCTCACAGCAACCTCAGACTTTTGGGCTCAAGCGATTCTCTTGCCTCAGCCTCCTGAGTAGCTCTGAATAAAAAAGATTCAGAGGAATTTTTTGAAAAAATCACTTTCCGATCACTCCTGTGACTCTAACATCCTGGGAGGCTGAGATGGGGGATTGCTTCAGCTTAGGAGTTTGAGAGCAGCCTGAGCAAGAGCGAGACCTCGTCTCTGCTAAAAACAAAGAAACTGCAAGGCAAGAGGATCTCTGGAGCCCAAGAGTCGGAGGTTGCTGTGAGCCGTGACACCACGGCCCTCCACCCAGGGCGACAGCTTGAGACTCTGTCTCAAAAGGAAAAAAAAAAAAAACAACAATCACTTTCAGGAAGGAGGAAAAAGAAGTCTTGGAGGAGTAGAGGCAAACAGTGTGGGATGTTCCATGGTCAAGAATAACACTTCTCAAATCAAGTCAGAGAAATCTGCCTAATATCAGGTCTGGAAAACCTAATGGGCTAGAAATGCAGGCTTTTGGAGTGTGTCTAGGTCCTGGGAATATGCCCTTCCTTTATTTGCCCACTCCTTTAATAGCTCCAAAAAACCATGGCGGGGGCTGGGCGGGTGGGGGAACATTTTTGCTCTTAGTTCCTGTTTATCTTTTTCAAGAAAGGCTTCCTATAATTTACAGTGCTGGGGAAGCCAAATGAAGCCACAATGATTTTTGGACCACAACATGCCTACCAAATGCTTCCAAACCATTGTAAGGGCTGGAACTCCTCCAGGTGGAAAAAGAATCTATTCTTTTCAGGAATCTACATTTTTCACTATGTGTATGGCTAAAAGTGATGGACACTTGAAAACTACTGCTAACCCTGTGAGCTACGGTGATGGCACTACACTCTAACTGGGCAATCGAGTGAGACCCTGTATCAAAATAAACAAACAAAAACTAAAAACTAGTGCTAACCTCATGAGCTATGATGAGGGCAATACACTCTAGCCTGGGCAATCGAGTGAGACCCTGTATCAAAATAAACAAACAAAAAGTAAAAACTAGTGCTAACCTTAAACTACATATGGTAGGCAAACAACTCTGTAGATTGATGACCTGAAATTTAGATAATGTATATGAAAGTATTCAGATTCATGAACATGCGCATTTAATTCTACAGCTTCGTGGAGCAGTATATGTGAAAATCATTTCACTTCATATAAAATCAACAAATGCTTCTAGAATTGCCATACGATGATACATACTATAATCCTACATGTATTTTAATTTGGTATGTCCTTTGAGCTGTTAAGTGTTTTTAGTTTTAACTTCTGTTTTAGGTAGAGCCAACTGCTTCTCCTTCAATACCTTGTGCCGTTGAGTTAAGAAAGATCTACAACGTGGTGTTAGAAATCCCAATAAGAGCATCTGTGTTATAAATAAAATCGTATCAACACCCCCCTAAATCCACTCAGCTCTCAGGCCATGCTGAACTTCTGGACATCTTGTGATACACTAAGGAAAATCCCTGCTAGCCTAGGGTTTAATTGTAGAACATGGGAATAGAAAATTCATGTTGTACTGCTCAATCTGAAATAGTGCTACACCTTCAAAGGAAGGGATATGGATATTAGAGAAATTATTATGGAATAAAGCATACAGTCAGTAAAGTACTCATCAAAGTGTTCTGAAATATCAGAGATTTACTACAGGGGAATCCAACTTAAATACATATTGTAATATACTAAAACATGGAATTACATAATATACTCTAAAAAGCACAGAGATCTCACTAAGACAGAGGTGTCAAATCTGGCTGCACACAGGAGTTACCTGGGAAGCCTGAAAAATGCTGATGCCTGGATGCAATCTCAACTGCTCTGAATGTGGCCTGGGAATAAAAAAACTTTCAAGGTCTTTAAGGAATTCTAACGTCTGCTGCACCAAGAGACATTTGTATTTAATGGAGCCTGGATACCATGAACTGAGCCATTGACAAATTAAGAAGGCAATGTGGAAGAGATGGAAACTGGAAGAGGTTAATGTTAACTTTCTACACATATTTTAATTCTAATAATTGAGCTCAAGTAGCTTTAAAAACAAGTAAAATAGGGCAGCACTTGTGGCTCAAAGGCGTAGAGTGCCAGCCCCGGCCAAAAACTGTAAAAAAAAAAAAGAAAGAAAGAAAGAAAATATATTTCTCTATATTTTAGAGTCAGCAGCATAATGGATGTTGTTGGTTCCCACTTTATGGAGATATTTGCCTCAGATGATTGAAAATTTATTTTTAAACGTTGCCTGCATTTCTCAAGTAATATCTCAATGGAATTACTACAGATCTAGAGGGAGTTGAATGAATTAATAAATTGTGGTATATGTACACCAGGGAATATTGTGCAGCCTTAAAAAAGGTGGAGACTTTACCTCTTTCATGTTTACATGGATGCAGCTGGAACATATTCTTCTTACCAAAGTATCTCAAGAATGGAAGAAAAAGTATTCAATGCACTCAGCCCTACTATGAAACCAAGTTACAGCTTTCATATGAAAGAATATATGAACAATTATAGCCCAAGAATATAGGGAAAGGGGATAGGGAGGGGAGGGGAGGAAGGAGGATGGGTGGAGGGAGGGTAATTGGTGGGACCACACCTATGGTGCATCTTACAAGGGTACATGTGAAATTTACTAAAAGTAAAATATAAATGTCCTAACACAATAAGTAAGAAAATACCATGAAGGTTATGTTAATCAGTTAGATGAAAATATTTCAAATTGTATATAAAACCAGCACATTGTACCCCACAATTGCATTAATGTACACAGCTATGATTTAATAATAATTAAAAAAAAGACAGAAAGCTAGTTGGTGACAAAGACGAATAAAAACTCAACCAGATCCTACAACCAGAAAAAAAAGAATCAGCAAAGCAAGTTCTTTTCTTTTGCACTATGACACCAGGGACTCCTAAAATATTTTCTCTACTCAATTAGTTTCAAAAGAGACTTGTTTCTCTCTCTCAAATGAGTTAAAGCATAAGACATAGGTGAAATGTAACCTTGTCCTCCATTCTCAGGAAGCAAGCTCCCAGAATTGAGAACAATTAGATTAAGCCAAGTAGTAAATCAGGGAAAACTATGATAATAGATGACATGTGAAATTGATCTTTGCTAGTTATATTTTCTCCTTATCTATTCCAGTTATCAAAAGAGATCCTGACGAGTTCTAACTAGAGGGTTTAAGAGGCATACAGGCTATATTTCTATTTCTTAAAGGTAAACCAATGCATTCAATATATACAAGTGTTAAATTTTCTAAGATGAAATCAACAACATGCTTGTAATTGGCAGATACTAGTTAGTGCTTGTGTAGTACACTATTAGAGATAACATACCCCCTTTGAATAGTTAGCTTTCAGTATTTTCCAGAAAGGCCACTGGTTTGTACACCTGTTAATTCCAAAGAGTGGTCCATCAAAATATTCCTAAATGTTGGAACGACTTTTGAAATTAGCCATGGAAGGAAACTTGGGAGGTCAGGTAGGGTCTCTAGCCTACAGTGAAATCAAGAAATCATGTGCATCCACCATTCTTCTTGTCTTTCCTTTTAGGAGACGTGTGGTTGTCGTATTTCCTCATTTGCACTGTGTTACTCTAGACCAGTGATTTTCAACTGGTGTGATATATAAGAGGATCTTAGGTTTGTATGAAAAAAAAATTTTCTTTTTTGAGACAGAGCCTCAAGCTGTCACCTTGGATAGAGTGTGGTAGCATCACAGCTCACAGCAACCCCCAATTCCTAGGCTCAAGCGAGTCTCCTGCCTCTGCCTCCCAGGTAGCTGGGACTACAGGCGCCCGCCACAACGCCCGGCCATTTTTTGGTTGCAGCCGTCATTGTTGTTTGGTGGGCCCGGGCTGTATTTGAACCCGCCAGCTCAGGTGTACGTGGCTGGCGCCTTAGCCTGTTGAGCCACAGGTGCCAAGCCTGCATGAAAATTTTTAAAGATCATTAATTAAATTATTTTTGAAAGAAGTTCAAAGCACAGCAAATACATTCTTTTTTTCACTTTTTTTCTTTTTTTGATCAACATAATTCAAGTGTAACATGGAAGTTTAACTATAGGTTCAAGTGTGCTGTGAGATAAAAAAAGGTTGAAAAACACTGCTCTCGACCTTTCTCTGCTACCTTGGAACAATTATAAAAGGGCAGAAAGCAGGATTTCATCTCTCACTCAACTCTTCTGCGCCTGCCTCCCTTTCGAGCACATCTTGGGAGCCGTGAATTGGTATTCATGGTGGACTAAACTATATTTAGAAACTTCTAAATTTGTGAGTTCTAATCCACTCTCTGCCATTAAATGTGTATCTGTCCATCTGTCTGTAATTTATCCTTCAATTTCTTTCCCCACTTTTACAAACAACTGTGGCGTTTTTTTTTTCCCCAAAAACTTGCAAATATAAGACAACTAAAGACAGTTGAAGGTCAGGAAGAGAGAAGACCTTCAATGGGAAAGGGGTGGGAATAGAGATAGCAATTTGAGGCAGGATAGCTATAGCACTACTTGTGCTTTAAATTTCCTGTCAGCTAAACAAATGAAAACATTCTCTTCGTGCCTTACTTTTGTCATAGAAAATATACGAATAATAATTTAATAAGGAAAGGAAACTAACACTTACATGCTAAATACTGTGCTAGGTTCTGAGGAATTCAGAAAAAGTATGACATGAGTCCTGTGCTTCAAAGACGTTAACTATCTGTTTGGGATTCAATTCTGAAAAATAAAAGCATTTATATACAACATAATAAAATAGATAGTAACCAAAGAAAGGAAAGGCTTTTGAAAGGAAGAAACTGAATACTGTATAAATAAAGGTAAGTTTTCTGAGGGGAGACCATACAAACAATATTAAGCAAATGCTATTAAGAATGGGACGATGGCAAAGGGCAATTCATTTTCTGATGTGCTTTCTAAGAGATGCGGGAAATGAGAATCAGGAACTAGCACCACTGAGTCTAATCATTGCCTGGTTACAGGTAAGGGTGGCATAATCCCATTGCCTAAAAGCAAAAATGCAAAAAAGAACACATCTTTAGTAACTCTACTGGCTTGAATATACAAACATTTTGCTTATTTACATAATTTCCAGATTTAGACATGTATATATTATTTTACCATAGTATATGTAATATTTATATATTCAATAAAAATAAAACTTTATCCTTTTTTTTTAAATTGAAAAAGAGTCTCACTTTGTCACCCTCTGTAGAGTGCTGTATTGTCACAGCTCACAGCAACCTCCAACTCTTGGGCTCAAGCGATTCTCTTGCCTCAGCCTCCCTAGTCGCTGGGACTACAGGCGCCCACTACAATGCCTGGCTATTTTTTTGTTGTTGTTTGTTTAGCAGGCCCGCGCCGGGTTCGAACCCACCAGCACCGGTGCATGTAGCTGGCACTCTAACTACTGAGCTACTAAAACTTTATTCTTTATCTTTTGCTAATACAACAGAATTTAGGTAGCTCTTTGAAGACATAAACACAATATTCTGGTGCCCCTAAAACTTTATTCTTCATCTTTTGCTAATACAACAGAATTTAGGTAGCTCTTTGAAGACATAAACACAATATTCTGGTGCCCCCTAAAACTTTATTCTTTATCTTTTGCTAATACAACAAAGAGTTATTTAGGTAACTCTTTGAAGACATAGACACAATATTTTTTACAGATAAGGAATTAATGGTTTATTATATGTATCACCTTATTTTAAAACTATTTGACCTTCAAAAGAGGATATCTTTCCAGTGGAACAGAAACTTTCACAGGTATACTTTTTGTTAAGGAGCAAAAAGTTGAGGATATAAATCTGTGAGGTCTAGAGCATTCCCTATTGAGTTTTACAAATGACAGAAAACAATAGTATACCAGTTCTTTCTAACATTAGTTGCTTTGTTCCTCCTCATAGCCTTACAGAAAAGATTATTTGCAACTCTTCACATCCTTACAAAATATTCAGAGTCTTCAATGAAATGAGTTTCCCACATTGTAGAAACACCCACACAGTAAACTGCAACAGTGAATGAAATGGATTATAGTCAGGATCTTTGACAATATTAACTTTATGCTAAGGCTCTGCTCTGCTGGGCAGCTTCCTCTCCATTTCTATGCCTGAAACTTTTACCCAGTAAACATACTCAGGACTTTCAGACGAGCTCTCAAGTAGTTTCTGGAGTCGTAACATTTCATGTGTGAGTGCGATGATGGTTCCCTGGCTGAAATGTCAGAGGCATTCTGATGGAGAAATGATGTGGATGCAAAAATAAGATCACCAAACTAATGACGCATAATTCCTACTAGATCAGTGCACATCTGTGAAACCCTCAGAGGAGCCTGCCTGCCTTTCTCGGCCACCTCTGCCATTGTGGATGGTGCTCTTTTTCGCCCATAGCTCTGATGTGGAGCAACACTCACTTTAAATCAGCTTTCAAACACCTACTCATCCCAGGGGAGCCAACTCAAAAGGGCTCAAACTGGGCAGCTAGAAAATCTATAGCTAGAGACATGAAGAAAGAGGTCAAGAGGAATACAATGAGAAAATGACTCTCAAAAAAGGCAGAGAAGTCTCTGGATGTTTAAACCCATGTTTGAAAAGTCTTATAGGTCACAAGTACAGCCAGTAAAGAAGGACAACTCCTTGTAGCCAACTGGATTATGATCTGAACTAACCAGACAATGATTAATGATTATGCAGGGGAAAAAGTGAAAAGGGGTTGAATCCAGCAGTTTTGGGGGAGTACTTTAATGCCATTCCATTTCTTCTGAATAAATTAGAATGCTTTCCAATGTTACTCTCTACTATTGCTTTTTCTCCTGTATGCCTTTTCTCCTGTCCTCTACCCAGAGCTGGAACCCGAGCTCAGGGAGGCTCTGGCTCACACCTCCATTATCTCTTTGGGTATTGGTTAAGTTTGGCTTGATAGAATTGGTGATAGAGTCATTTCAGTTTTCCTGAATGAGATTTACATTCCTTCATTTCTCTATGACAACCTTTAGCTGCCTGCAAAAAATAAAATGGCTATCAAAGTCAAAAGTGAGTTCTCTGTGGGGCTTTTCTGTTTGTTTGCTTGTTTGGGGCTTGGCATGAGATGGGATAGAGAGTGTGCTAGTACCCCCCCCCCAAAAAAAAAAGTTTTCAGTTCTCTGCCCTCATTCACCCAGTTAGGGAAACACTTTGCGATCTTATTCAATAGCTATCCCTGAAATTACTTTTGCCAAGCAGTACACTATCATCCCCCCCCCCCCCCGCAAGTACTATGTTGAGCACCTGATCAAAGAGCAATTTCAGTAACACGTTCTAGGTGAGAACCTAGTGAATCTAAGGCTTTTACTGATACGATCTTGCTCTTACAAGACATGCATTAGAGGAGAAAGTCAGCACCCTTACTTCTTAGTGCTGGTTCTATCTTTCCAGCCTTGACTCTAATATTTACTCTTTTAAGAGTTCTAGATATCATTTGATAAATTATAAAGGTACATTTCTAAATGGTTCCAAAAGAAGCCTGCATTTAGAGTTAAGATACAGTAAGATACTATCTCAGAAAAACTGCAAACTTCCTTATCATACAACAGGATCATATCCACTGGGTTACTTAACCTCCCAGGAGGTAATTACTCCTTTACATGACAGAATAACATTAACTTCCACCCCAGTGATGAGGTGAGCACATATCAGGTCAATAGGTTTTAACAATTCTGATGAGATACTGATAATTTTTCACCTTCCTCTTACTCTATACTTTTGTGAATTCTGACACATTCCCTCTGTAACTGATGGAATCAACTCCACAATCTGGCCACTTTCATGTTTAATTAAATCACTCCCCAGACCTTTCCTACATGGGCTGAAGGCTGAACCATATTGAACTGGATTTCTGTTCAACCTGTGTAAGAAGTAGTGGCAGCAGCTCTCCTATTAATACAAAGTGGTCCAGGGAAGCCACCTAAAAGGGTGGGTGATCTTCATAAATGGACAGGAAACGGAAAAGACGACTATTGGGCGGATGACAGATCCCTTAACTGGCCTTCAAGATACAAGCTGTTCTATTAAACATAGGGCCATTATGCTGGCCGGCCATCTACTTTAAACCCCAGAGTGATTAAAATGCTGGCAGGAAATGAAAGCTCTCTATTGAAGGTCCTTCCCTGAGGTCCTAATTTCAAACCAAATTTTACAGCACCACACAGGAACAAAGGAAGCCCAGTCTTCCAAGTCTTCTTTTTGTCACTTTGGACAAAGACACCCCCTCATACTCCTCAAAGAACAATGAACTCTGTAGAGCCACTGCCACGCCAAGAATGGTCACAAACCATACAGAAACACATTTTAAAAATACATTTTACACTGCCCTTGACATTTCAGATAAATAGAAACCACTGCACTGAAATTCCAAATATTTCATCCTTTCCCTCCCCCCCTCGCCTTTATAATGAGAACTTTCCTATTCTCCCAATCTACTTGATCTTTGACATTTTGGCCTCTGTGAATGGAGGACACAGTAGAGTAGTCAAATAAATTAATTATTCAGATAACTGCATTTTATTAAAATAATCACTGTAACCGAGACAATCACACGATTCTCACCAACAGAAGACAGCAAAAGATGCTACAGACCTTGGATGGAACAACTCTAAAGTCATTCCTACTCCGCTCTCAGCAAGCCAGGAAAAATACATTATCACAACAAGATTTTTTTTTTTTTCCTCACTAGCTGTTGTTCCGGGGTGGCCTTTTTTTTCCTTCTTCTTTTTCAGCAAAAACAGCTTTTATGTTTTTACTGAACCACTTCAGATTCGCTCTTCCACACAGTGGATGTTTACTTGGACTTGGCAGGCTGAGAACAGCTGGTTGTTTCCTAACAAATGGAACATGAGACCATATGTTTCAACATTTAAGCCATTTTGAACCAGAGGTATAATTCTGAGTGTCCTTTGTTGAAAGTGTACATTAAATACCCAAAGGATCTGAGCTATACAAGAGATATAGCCTTTTTTTTTTTTCCAGCACTTTTACGCTAGCAACAAAACCACTCCACACCACGGCAGGTTTGCAGAGAGCACTGCGAGCTGACGGTGGCTCTGCTTCAGGGGCAGCAGGCTGGATTTTAAACAGGAAAAGCCAGCTCAGCAGACCTTTTCCTTCTAATTCTGTTTGAGAACAAAATGTGTCTGAGGCCTTCTCTGTGGAGCATCGACAACATGGATACCTGCTTTGCTCATGGAAGGACGGAACTAAGAGATGTATAAAGAAGTCACAGATGGTAGCATTTCCCCCTCTTTCTTTTTAGAACATCGGCAAATTAAGCTAGGCTAGTAAGACTCAAGTTAGTCAAGCTGAAGGTAAAAAGAATGTCCAGAACAGAAGAGAAACCCTCAGTTCCTTTGTGAAACTATCACATTTCTTTCATTTGGTGCTTCAATATTAATGGCTAATAAGGTTAGAAAATGAAACTATGGATTTAAAGTCAGGCTGAGTCACAGCATTACCAAGGCTCTAGGAGAATATCAGGAAGGAAATTCTCCCATTCCTAGGACAGAAGAATTCAGAAAAAATGAAGTACAGTGAACAAATACATGTAAATAGGCAACACAGTAACTAAAATATCAAGCACAGGGAAGTAGAGTAGGAAGCCACTAGCTTCTAGAAAGTTCCTACCCAATTTAGATTTGAAGTAGTAAGTTAATAAATTTTTCCATACCACTTACTAAAAGATAGAATGAGAGTCATTTATTAAGATATAAGAGGTCAGAGGTACATGATCAATATTAAGAACCTCCTGAGTTCTTAATTTTCTCCAGGTTCTCACACGAAAGTAAGACTAACAGTACTTTGTCTCCTGCAATTCCATTTAAATGCAAGGATCCTACTGAGAATTTCGCAAAGCCAATACTTTTAGCCATGCTACTAAAAAGATCTCAGTGAAAACAAAAAAAAGTTATTCTCCTCATCACTTCTTACCAAGCGAGACACAAATATCTTCATACATTATTTATTAGTTTGACTCTCACAACTCCAAGGAAACTTGGAAAACCAGACCCTCTGCCAGCGTCACTTCCCGGAGCCACGTGAGAGGGCAGATTTTCTCCTCCTCTGGATTCTGGAGAAACATATGGATTGCTGGGGGTGCGGACTGGGGGGCAGTTATAGTAATACTCTTAAGATGCTAACCACTGAACCAGGAAATATGCATACAAATGTTCACTGCAGTTTTGTTTGTAAAGGCAAAAAGTTTTAAACAACACCCACGGGGAAGCCACTAAGTAGATTATTATACCTCTGTACACCAGAGCGCCACGGGAAGGACCTGGGTGATGAGGGGCACAGACCCAGGAGCCAGAGCACCTTGGTTTGAGTCCAGAGGCGGCATTTACTGTCTTTATAACCTCGGGCACACTTGTGACCTTTCTTTAACCTAGTTTGCTACCTGTTAAAGAATGACAACAGTACCAACACCTTAAAGTTATGATGAAGAGCAAATGAATTCTTGCATGCCTGCCTCTAGAAATGTGAGGCTTTATGATTAACCAGCACTCAGCAAGAAGGATAAGGCAGCTACATGAACACAGTAGGTACTGACAGGAGAGAGGAGAACTTAGACTGAACATTTGATACGGTAGTATGAGGAAAAAGAAGAAAAACTGGAATTGCTGTACTTTTATGCATGGAGCCAATAAAAGTTTAAGGAACATCTCTGCTATCCTCAGCATAATGCAAGAATTTATGTGGAGAGAACTTCAAAAAGGTGCTAAGAACGAATATTAATACTGTATCTTCAAATAAATAGGTACTCAAAAAAATACTCTCTTTTTGTAGTTACATGTCATGTGTTGCCCTAATGCCTCTGTTCTTTCTAAGCATAATTATTTTGAATCAATTTTGAAATTAAAAAAAAACCAACTTGATTGGATCAAAGTAAAAACTGGTGTGTTAATAGGAAGGCCCCCCACACACACATAATTTCCAATTTTCTAATATAAAATATGGTTTTAGTTAATGTTAGTTATTCATAGTGCACAAATTACTACTGTAAATCATACATACGTATATATATGAACAAACCAAGTTAAATACATCCTTCATAAACATAAAGCATGTTATTCCCAGCACAAGAGAATCATCTAGAGCAGCGGTTCTCAACCTGTGGGTCGCGACCCTTTGTAACAATGAAAACACATCACAGCATTAGGGAGGTTGAGAACCACTGATCTAGGGGCTCTAATTTAGAGTATGGGGCACACTGTGGACATGCTAATCACTGAACACCTCAGGTTGCCCTGTGTACATCAGCTGTTCACACATCTAGTTGTGTCTGTGTGTCCTGGTGTACAGCAACACCAATGTGAATGTATCAACCTGAGACTAAAAATCAGTTTGAGATCCTGTTTCAAAGGCAATGATTCCCTTGTGTTTAGTCAGGCTTTTGTCAAGATCATGACTTATCTCATGCATCTAAATTTGTGCGGATACACACGTTCATTCATTTATCCAACAAACATTTAGTATGTAGCTGGAACTAGAGTTCTAGAAACAGAGTGACCTACATAAACATTTGCTAAAGCTTGTGTTCTCCAGATAAATGAAAAATCCTACAGAAGTAAAAGAGAACTGGAATTCAAGAGTCTATTAGTCGCTCATCTTAGCTGACTCTTTAGGTGGAAAAAAGTTAAAATTCTACTGCTCTGGTGGGTACAGATCACTAAAAGAGCTCTGGGAAATAAATTATCTTCCTAACGAAGCAGGAAGCCTGCCTTTTCGGTTGTGTCTGCCTTGCCTTCTGCTCCTGAAACCGTTCAAACCGTAAGAATACAAAGACTATTCATGTACTCAGTGCCAGGTAAGCGCCACAGCTCCTATGCAGCTTAGGAAACTTTAAATTAGCCATTTTAAGACTAAACAGAGTGGAAAAGCATGCTGGTTAAGGGTCCAAAGAACATAAAAGCAGCACATTCTCTGATGAGAGGCTTTTTCTCCTGCCCCTCTCACTCTGGACCAATGGCAGGGTTAGGAAGCATTACAGCATGTGGTAACAATCACAAAGACTAATTTGTTCTGAGTATGTCAAGGTCAATGACATTATGGCTGAGGAGACGGTCTTGAGTCCTGGAAGTCTGCAATAGTTCCTGAATGTCACACAAGATCACCTATGGTGTTTGTTTGCCATTTCCTTCTCAGGCTATCTTTCCTGTAGAATTAGAAGTATGCAGAAATGAAAATACCTCATTCTGGTGGTCTTCTGTTGGTCAACAAATAAATGCTACTGATGCTGACAATGTGGGAGGCCCACCAGGAAGTCCAGCTGGATATGTTGAAATATAACAATTTTTCCTTCCTAAAACATATTTTATCGGGAAACTGGTCTCTGGCTGTATCCAACTTAGGATATAGTCTGTCTGTTCTGGCTCTAGAAGACAGAAAAGGAGGAAAGAAATAATACCTTTTTTTTTCTTTCACTTTCAACTTTTCATTGACAGGTAGAAAAGAGAAAAATAATGCTTTTTGCATTTTCCAGACAGATAAATTCCAAAACAAGCCACTTATTTTGTAAGAGAATTTTTGCAACTCTGCTTCTATTTTAACAGAAGATAAACAGAAAAAGGGTAATCCATTGTATACTTATTAGTACTTGCTACTTAATTTCTTTTCATTGTGGACCAAAAGTTATCCTTTGGTTTCAGGTAGAATCATCCTTCCTTAATTTTTATCCTATTACTCTTTAATTTTTTTTCAAATTTTTTCATTCTCAACCAATGTAAAGCCTGAGAAATTAATGGAAATAAGATTCAGAGAAAAATACCCCAGCACTGTGTATTTAAAGGCAATTATATTCTAGAAATATTTAATGAAAGGGCTATAAATTCTGTTTTTATGAAAGTTACAATGATAAAGCAACAACAAATTTTGTTATTTTTAACATGGGTATTTCAGTTTTAAAAGATTCCACTCAATGTTTCCCAAATTTAGTTTTTCACATAATGCTCAGTCTAATATGAATGTGGGAAAAAAAGACAAATCCAAACATAGAATATTATTTTCAAAAAATAGTGAACTAAATGTAAAGGTCCCGTAAAATGTGATATCTAGATTTTTCTGAACTCGTTCACATGACCTTCATCCTATTTATAGAAACACAGCAATTCCCATTTGAATATAGAGCAATACCTTGTAGGAGAATTTGGTTTAGCACAAATAAACTTGAGAAAAGTGTTGACTTACTTAAAAATAAAACACTGGATGAGGAGAGAGGGTTTCCCCCCCTCTGTGAAAATTTCCGGAAAAGTTGTAAACAAAGGCAGGTTTGGCTCAGAGACGGAGTGACTCTGGGTGAGCTGAGGAGGATGAAGAGTATATCAAACCTCCCAGAGTGAGGAAATGTTTGTAAAACAGTTAGTAAATCACAGCAGCTAGGGTCACCAAGCTGAACAACCCAGGGACACGCTGCCAAAATCCCAGCTGTGAAAGAGGGGCCCGGGCACCGCTTCACAGCTTGAACCCCATTTTGAATGATCTTTTGGTTCCATTCTCTGCCCTTTCCCTCTGTCATTTGAGGGCTCTGATGGCTATACGATTAATTAGCTTTGGGTCACAGGGCAGTGCTGACTATCCCTGTTGAGTGCCAACGTGAGGGTACTAGGACAACTGAAAAACATTCTCTGCTGAGTGATACTGATTGAGCCTTTGGTCCCAGGGACAAGGCTGAAAGTTCCAGCTGGGAAGAAAGAATCACACTCAAATTTAATCACACTGAAATTTAAAAAAGGGTCAGAATGATGAACAAGAGGCAAAATACGTAATTGGACATTTTCACAAATGTTTAAATATCTTTTCAAGTGTTTTTTGATCACTATTCTCGTAACTATTCTATGGTACATTTGTTATTCTCTTCCTGATTTTACAGTAATGGCAATATGGAAGTTGTTAAGATCTTCATAAACTGTCTTTTTTGTACCCCTCTTAGCCCCCAGAAGCCAGGAAGATCAAAACAAAATAAAATGAAAATAGTAATGAAGACCTGCTCAGGGAAAGGTAAGGAACGATGTATTTTGGAAAACTCTCTTCAACTGCTCTAGGTAGAAAGTTCTTCCAGACTAGATGTTGACTTAGTTCTAATAATTATTCTTTTGAACTCTCCAAAAATGAATTTTAAAGAATTGTATATATTTTCTCTACCACAAACTTAGTCTGCCCGCACAGAGAATGCCACTATGCCCTTAAACCAGGGTATAAATGAAAGATAATTAATGGCTTAAAAACATTTTTAAAATGGGAAGTAGGATGATAGATAAAAAGGGTATACTTGTAAAAATATTAAATGAAAAGAAGGTAGAATAGACCAAAGCAGGTCCCCACTAATAACAATCAGCACACACCAAAGATAGACAGTAGGGTGTTTACATTAAAAAGAAGAAAAAGAAAAGAAAAAGAAGTCTTGAAATTGTGAGGGAAAGAACTCTTCCCTTTTAGATCTAGAAGCTACCAAAAAAAATTTTTTTTTAAGGTAAAAAAGAAAAAAAAAAGGCTCGGCGCCTGTGGCTCAACAGGCTAAGGCACCAGCCACGTACACCTGAGCTGGCGGGTTTGAATCCAGCCTGGGCCCGCCAAACAACAATGACGGCTGCAACCAAAAAATGGCCAGGCGTTGTGGCGGGCGCCTGTAGTCCCAGTTACTTGGGAAGCGGAGGCAGGAGACTCACTTGAGCCCAGGAATTGGAGGTTGGGGTGAGCTGTGATGCCACAGCACTATATCCAGGGTTACAGCTTGTGGCTCTGTCTAAATAAAAAAAAAAAAAAAAAAAAAAAGAGGTAGTAAGCACAGGCATTAGTGAACTTCTGCAGCAATTATATAAAATTTAATATTAGTCCTAAAGCACAAGAGGGAAAGGTCACTTTAGTCACAGTGCTGATACCATAAATATAAACCTATTTAGAGGCAATTCAGCACCTTGATTACCTTCATTGAACTAGGACAGATTCATAAGGGGAATCTGTACTGTTGAAAAGCTATCAACTTAGTATATGAGCCCTTCAGATATTTATTTCTATATTTCTACCACTGATTCCTTACTCTTTTTCTTTAGAAAAGTCAGACCATCTCAGAGCAATAGGACATGTGCTTGTGAGTTGTTTTTCTGGGTTGGCATTGAGTCAGACACGCTTTCCGCACATCTCTCATATTCGTATGACAATGGCAGGCAAATGGTGATGCTGTATAATTCTCAGCTTTTCTTTGCAAAAAATTAACTTGGCCTATTCCAGAGATCAAACAAGATTTTGAGCTCATTGGCAGAATATTCCAACCAGTGGAGTAATTAGCCAAGAAGAAAAAGAAGGAAAATCAGAAGGAAAGTAAACTCAACAATGAAAACTTAAATGGTTTTTAAAAAAAGAAAATGGAGGTAGAAGAAGGAAGGTAAATTCTTTGGTGAGAGCTTTAATAAATACTTTGAGTAATGCTTCATCACAATTGAGAAAAGCATGGACTCTGGCACCAGACCCGGGATCAAAATCCTAACCCTAACTCATTAGCTGTGTTAGAGTGTGCAAATCATTTCAGGAGACATCTGTTTCCTCATCTGCAAAATGGGCAGAAAAATCTCTACCTACTAGGAGTGTTGACTGAAATGTGATACTTCTCAGAGTACCTCGAATAATGCCTGGTGCCTAAAAAGTACTAAAAATTGTTAGCTCCCTTTCCCACTCATTGGAAAGTATGCAACAGCTTTTCTTTAGATTCCATGGATTTTTCAGACGGAACAGGGAATGTATTAATACCTCATGAAGCAAACCACACTTCTCTCTCTCACCAGTAACCATAACCTGACCAAACTCTCTAGGCCTTCAAGTCTCTCACCTCTTCTAGCACCACATTTGTTACAGTCTCAGGCAAAAGGACTGCTTTAAGCCTCAAAGAAGAAGACAGAGTACCCCTGAAATAAATGGATGGGACTCAAATGTTGGATATTTAGCTATTTAAACATGTTGCTCACAGCTCATGTTCCCAGCTTGAGGAATTCCTCTTGGATCCTTTCTCCAGTGGCAATGGATGGTTTCCACATTACATTCTTTGCCCCCTTATTCAGCTGGCAAGCCAGATAAAATCAAAACAAATTCAGAACAAACGCAGACAAATACACATATTGCAGTGCTCTTGTGAGTCAGACAAGTGGGTGGTTAATATGGAATGGGAGGCTGGGGAGCGTCACAAGGCCTCCTCTTTCTCACTTTGCAGCTAGTAGACTCTTGGGGATGGCAGGGAGTCTGCATTTGAAAATAAACATGGCTGTCGTTCGATTTTAGGTTTGGGTTAAGATTTATTGATTTACATGTTACGTTAATGTTTTTCAAAAGCAAGATGTCATAATTTTTATTGAAAGGACCGGATGGCAACATAATTTTTCTCACTATTTGTCCTCTTTTGTTCTGTCTGGTGAATAAGGAAACAGTAGTTTCTGAGTAAGAATTAAAATCAAACACCTACCCTGCTAAAAATGACTCAGAGCTGCTAATGTGACTTTAAAATCCCATATGAGGATTTAAAAAATTTCTAATGAAGATTCTTTGGCTAAGGCAGGAAAGGGGAAATCCCATCAGAAAGTGCATTTTCAATTCTATTTGGAATTTCAGTACAATAGGCTCAAACAGGAAATTGCACCTGGCCCTTTGGGTGTGGCAAAGAAACAAAACCCAAATATTGGCTGCAATAAAAGCCAGATAACAGCAAAAAGATGTTAATGTAATTAGGGAATCAGGTGAGGATATCGTACTGCCATCCTCATTGATAATCAAGACATGTGCTCCAGCCCTAAGCCACTCCAAAAGGACGTCTAGGAGGCTAACACTCCACACCAGCTCTGCCTTTTATTTACTATATGGCCTTGAGCAAGTTGAGGACATTTTCTGAAGCTCAAGTCCCTCCACTATGAAATGAAGATGACAATTTCTCTTTCAGTAAGTAGTATGCCTATAAAACAACAGATGTGATGACGCCTTGTCAATAATAAGTGCCATATTGATGTAGGTGTGATGGTAACCAAACAGCACACCCCACCAATAAGGTGAGAATACACGAACCAATTAATTAATCTAACTCTCATTCACTCTGACCACTTTGACGCCCTCAGATATCTTAGGCAAACTGTCTTGGGACTTAAATAAATTTTTTCTCACTAAGCCAATAGTAAATTCCATGGTTTTTTTTTTTTTCCTTTTCTTTTTGTGTTTTTTGTTTGTTTGTTTTAAAGGGAGGATAAGAAATGCTGTAGTTAGTTTTGTCCATTTTTTTCCCAAGCATGTTTCTAGTTAAAATTATTTTTTTGAATTATTCTGAGAGGGTAACTTATCTTATCCCAACTTGATGTTTCCAATTTCCTTATGTAACAAGGCTAGAATGTTGCAGAGGAAGTAGGCAAAAACAAAAGAATGAAGGAAGATCAAAAAGCACAAGACCTATAACCTATAAGGTTAAGAGGTGATGACCCTAGGACCTTAAAGTAAGGTGGATGTCCAGAAAGATGTTTTCAGGTAGTTTTAAGCAAAGTAACTATAGGGGGCTTTTTTGAAAAGGGATAGAGATAGGATCTAACGCTGAGGACAACATTACTGGCATGAATACACTTAAAAAGATCATAGGGATCCTTCCACTGCTGTTTGAGAAGGGAGCTATAGCGTTAGTAACTCATCATCCTTTGTGTTCACTGTTTAAAACGAACACTTGTCCACTCTGAAAGTATTTACTGAATAACTTGTTCATCCTATTATCCCAGTCCTAAGCCTTGCACAAGGCACAGTCAGGCTGCAAATTAGAAGGGGGAAAGTATGTGATTAGATAATCACAATGAATCACGCAAACCTAAACAATGTTGTTGATCACATCCTCAATTTGGTTGTGATAGCTACTGTTCACCTTTGAATTAGGGAGAAGTGCGGTTAGTGGATGTCACGTTGTCATTAATGTAACACCAGGCACCAGGTTCCTACCTCTGTTTTTCTCGTGTTTGACAGGAAAGTAGTTGTGGCTGTGGCAGTGTGGAAAGGAAAGAGCGAGGCTGGCTAGTAGCCATATGCATTCTATACAGGAGACCAGATAGCTATGCACTTTGTGGTTGGATGTGGTATACAGACAGCTAATATGAGGGAGGGATATGGAAAGAGGAAAATTATCTTTCTGGTATTATCCTAGCAAGATCACAAACCAATGTATTATGAATTGGGAAAGGTTAAGAAGTGTAAAAATAAGATATCAGAATTTCTTTATCTAAGTTCAAGAAGGATGGACTCTACTGGATACTTTATTCCAAGATAGAGAAAATGTTTGTTTCAGTTATATATTTCTATGAATCAGACTACGGTAAGATACATTAAAAGTTTTGGAGTTTGGACTGGTACAGTGTTCCTGTAATCCTAGCACTCTGAGAGGCTGAGGACAGTGGATTGCTTAAGCACAGGAGTCGAGACCAACCTGAGCAAGAGCAAGACCCCATCTCTACTAAAAATAGAAAAATTAGCTGGACGTTGTGGCAGGCTCCTGTAGTCCCAGCTACTCAGGAGGCTGAGGCAAGAGGATGGCTTGAGCCCAAGAGACTGAGGTTGCTATGAGCTATGATGAGGCCACGGCACTCTACCCAGGGTGACAGAGTAAGACTCTGTCTCTTAAGAAATAAATAAAAAAAAATAAACAGCCATTAATAAAAAACATTTTGGAGCATGTAAACATATTAAAGGCATTAGTTATCAGGGAACCATCAGTGATTTCTAAGTATCATTGTCTTAAAAGTTTTAGAAACACACACCTTTCAATCTTCCAATTATGTTAAACCAATCTGCATTAATCTAAGGAAACATTTAGACTCGCAGAGTCAGGAAATTAAACCACTAGTTCTTAAGTTCTAAACATATATCTAAGTATCTGTCTTATTTTTACACTTAACACTGGTAGATAAATGGTAGATCAATGCTAAGAAAGTGTTTCAGAGAAACTGAACAGCCTATTCAAATCAAATGGATTAACTAAAAGCACAGAAACTAAAAAAGAGTCAGGTAACATAATAGAAGAGAGCAGGAGAGGCAATGACAAATTGCCACAAACACCCTTGCTGATGCTTAATCTCCTGTAAAACATAATCTATCGGGTGAATTAAGGTAACACATTTTAGCATACAAATTTTAGCATAAAATGGCAGTAGCTATTATAAAAGAAAGTATTTAGATAAATGATTTTAAAAAATCAATATTTCCTGCTCTTTATTTTAATCACACATCAGAAACATTCACTGGGTACTCACATGCGCCAGACTCAGCAGATGTAAACAGGAATGAGATCTAGTTTGCTAGGACACTATGCTACAGAGATAAAGGGGATAGACAACCAGAGTCAGCATCTAAAACACTCAGCTTATTACTTATCCATGGAAATATCTGACCAAAACAAGATACAGAAATCATTAGAATTTCTAATGAAGGATTCGTGCTTGAGCAACACTTGTTTTGATACCACAAAGCCACAGGACTAAGTAAAGGGGGTAGTAAATACAATCACAGAGCAAATCGAAGTGCATCAGGGATCAAAAGGTAGCTTTGATAACTCAGGTCTCCTGCAGGTCATTATCCAGGATGGGTGGTGCTATTCCTTCTCGGTACAGGGTCCTCTGTATGTATGTGGTTGGAGAAAACACCTGACCTAGGGGTCCACAGCCTCCTCCAGCTGCACATTCTACCTTTCTGATCTCCCCTGCTCTGGAAATGAGAAGAAAGCAAGGGTCTGAGATGATCACTGTGGTTCCTTCTAGGTTTGACATTCTGTGGGTAAAGCTAAAATGTTTCTTTTAGGCAGATCATTACAAGAAGGAAAATGCATTACTTAAATGCTATGTCAAACAAGCACATCCTCTAAGACAGTGTCGCAATTTTAGCAAAGGAGCCTAATTTATGTCTCCTCCTAGATTCCAATATCATGAGCTCATCCTACACCTATAAATGTATTCATTATGTAAGCTTTCCTTTAAGCAAACATGAGGCTGGAGAGGAGGAAAGGGCCGCATGCCATTCAATTTGGCTTCAGCAGAATTCTCCATTATTAGGAAGAGGCTGCGCATTTCTAGATAATGAGAACAAATTTCTTATCATCACTGCGGTGTCTTTTATTTTACTCTGTCACTCCTAGAAGAGTTTGAATGTCATATACTCTCCACCTTTGCCTCTTAAAGCATCAACAGGTTACAAAAATAATACTTTGCCTCACGGTATGCAACCTTAAGATGACCCAGGAAAATGGTATTCGTTATTCCGTTGGATATATTAAATGTGCAATAACGATGTATTATAAAGTAAATCAAATTACAAAATGAAGCCTATCCCTTGGATAAAATTCTGGGAGTGAGCCAACACCACAGTTATTATCTTCCCTAGCATTGAATGTTCTATATAAGTGTTTGGAAGATGTAAACAGGACATAAATTTGAGACTGGTTCTTCAATATGTCTACAAATAACCATGACATTCTATATAAACTATAGTTTAGAGCATATATGCTTTCTGTTTAAGCAGTTAAGAAGTGTATTAGACACTATGATAAACAGAAAAAACGGAGCGTGAATACCGATAAATGCAAGCCTTCCGTCTCGGAAAGTCTTCACTTATTTGATTAAGTTAGGTGAAAAACAGAGCAGTCATGCTTGTAGCCTTTCTTCCTTTTCCCTTTCCTCCCCTCTTTTCATTTCTAATGCGAATCGGAAGTCTATGTGGAGCAGTCTGGCTAGCCCCAGTCTAACCTCCCCATCTGGAAGGGGACTAACCAGCCTTGGGGCTACTTCCAACCCTTCCCAGCTGTTGGGTTGGGGTTTTTTGTTTTTGTGGGCTTGAGAAAGCATATTTATATAAATGATTGCCATATCCTTTGCCAGCTGTTGACCCTGTTCTTGTCCCGGTTGGGGCATGGTTTTCATTTTTAGCGGCCACAGACTGGAACTGACCCTGATAGAGTTAGCACGCTATGCAAACAGCTTTACGCGCGGTTGCTGTGACAGTTCAGACAATGGATGCACAGTGTAATCCGAGGGACCGGTGTTTCCCTTTGGGCAAATGTCACAGAATCCAGAGTTGGAAGTATCAGTTGAAAAAATAAATTCTGAGATTCACTGTGTTATGGAATAGCTTCTCGTCAGTAGTTTAGACTGCACTGATTTCGGGTAGGGTCAGAGCAAGAATTTATCTGCAGCAACAAATGAGACTTGTAAGAACATGAAAAGTTCTCTAGACAGATCTGCAGAGGCAACCGTTATTGCTACAGTTAGATGAGAAGTAAAAAGAAGTGTGTATATGCGTTTGATGTCGATGTCCATAAGTTAAAAAAAATTTAGATCCTTATATCTAAACAGAACAAAAAGGTAAAAATCAGTTTGCTTTTGGTCATTATTACAAGCCTATAATCATTTCTAAAGATAGCCAATCAGATCATTCCTTATACTCATTACCAACCAGAATACATCTCATGTTTAATCTGTGAATAGTAGTCCCAGGAAACCAGAAAGTTTAGAAATAAGTCCCAGCTACTGAAGGGGCAGAGTCCGGAGGATCGCTTTGAGCCTAGGGTTTCACCCCCAACCTGTGCAACATGGCAACAACCTGCCTGAAAATAAAAGAAATAGACTTAGGGAGAGTAGAGTTGTGAGGAGGGACACCCACAGTGATGGAAGAGAAGGCGATAAGTAGCCAATTAAGGATGATTTATCCAGGACAACCAATATTTCATCTGCAGTGAAATGGGGATACGAGAATAAACAGTAACTTCTTAAAACTTTCATATATTCTATCGAGTCCTGGCCATAAGCGCAAGTGGCATATGTAAAGAATAAAAAAATTAATCGAACATTAACTGATTGTTAATGCTTCAAGTGACGATTTATAATATTTGATAATTTACAGAACCAGTAACCCATTGCAAATTAGTATTAGAGAGACTAATTGTAAAAGGTAAAGTAGCATGAGCATTTGTCAAAAAAAAAAAAGGCCTGTATTAGACTCTCTCCGAGCCTGCAGGCTGGCTGGCTATGGCAGATGGAGACTGCAGTACATAGCTGTAATTAAAATGTGAACCCCATCTTAGAGGTCAGGACAGAACAGTTGACAAATAGGGGAGCTGGGAGATGGAAAGTGAAGATATTTCCTGACATAGGCATTTTCAGTCTTTGAAAAACAATCCAAAAGGAAATTTAGTCTATGAACCTAAGAGTTACATACTTATTATATCTTTAAAAACCCCTCAGAAGCTTGAGGTCTGGAATTGCTTTAAAGGCAGCTCAAAACTTCAGTTAGCTTTCACTTGGAAATGAAAATTTCAAGAGCTGGGGGGGAAACGAAGTGATGGGATCTTCGAAGCCTCTGCGAACTGGTTAATAAATGATAAAATCTGTGAAATCCCAAGGCAATGTTTTCTCTCTCTGACTCACGTTTGTAACAGTGAGAAAAGGTGGGGAAGCCATTTGTTGCTTACAGTAGAACCTGACTTAAAATTTGACATCATTAATACAGACTGACAGCATAAGCTAGAGATAATGCTTTTCTTGTACCAAGGACATAACTGGATTTTTAAAAATTCAGTATTATATCCCCTGTCATTTATTTTGATTATTGATAGATTGGGGCTTATTTCTACCATCTTATTTTGTATGATCTGCTCTTTTCTGTCCTTTATTGTACTAAAAGTTTTCTATTGTAATTTTTTCTCTACATGTTTGCAAGCTCTAGATTGTATTTCTTTCTTTCTTTTCTTTTTTTTTTTTTTTGTAGAGACAGAGTCTCACTTTATGGCCCTCAGTACAGTGCCATGGCGTCACAGCACACAGCAACCTCCAACCCCTGGTCTTAGGCGATTCTCTTGCCTCAGCCTCCCGAGTAGCTGGGACTACAGGCGCCCGCCACAACGCCCGGCTATTTTTCTGTTTTACAGTTCAGTCGAGGCCTGGTTTGAACCTGCCACTTTTGGTACACGGGGCCAGTGCCCTACTCGATGAGCCACAGGCGCTGCCCTAGATTACATTTCTTTTCTTTTCTTTCTTTTTTTTTTTTTTTCAGAGACAGAGTCTCACTCTGTTGAGTGCCATGCTGTCAGGCTAGTTCACAGCAACCTCAAACTCCTAGGTTCAAGCCATCCTCTTGCGTCACCTCCTCGCCACAAGGAGCTAGGACCTTAGGTGCCTGCCACAGTAGAGACAGGGTCTTGTTCTTGCTCAGTCAAGCACGTCTCAAACTCCTGAACCCAAGCAATCCTTCTACCGTGGCCTCCTGAAGTGCTAGGATTATAGGCATGATGATTATATTTCTATTAAAGGTTTACCCTTAAATTTTTATACCATACTTTAACTATAAACTTCCCTACATTTCTCAATATCTCAATATCTGTCCTGAATAGGCTTTAACTGACACTGACCATTGCAACATCTTCTTGTCTTTATTGTCTGGGGTTTTAGTTCCATACAAGTAATTATAATGTGAATGGTATTTCTACTCTACTATTATTATAACATTCAAAGTCAATAACCAACATAATTCTGCTGTATTGTTGTTGTATATTACTCCTATCCTCTACATTTACATTTTCATAGACAAATACATCTTTAAAAGATTTTTCTTCTTCAACGAGAGCATGACAGTGATCAACTCTTGGCACTATGTGAGGATTGGCTTTTAGCTGAGTTCATAACTGCAAGTTAAGAATTACTTTTGCTTAGCATTCTGGTGTATTACTCCATTGCCTTTTGGTACCTACTGTCACCAAGGAGAGGTCTATCGTTAACTGAATTTTCATATTGATGTAGGTAATATGTCTTTTCTGTTAGGTTTTTAAAAAAAAATCAATGGTATTCAACCCTACTACAAAGCTTTTAGATACAAATTTGTTTTTATTTATTGTGTTCAACATTCAAGGTATACTTTGAATTTTAGGATTAAATCTCCTTAACTAGAAATTCCTAGTAATTATTATGTGATCCTCCCATCCCTTTATCTTACTATTTTGGAACTTTTATTAGATATATTTTGACATTCCTAAACTCCATGTTTCTTAACTATTCTTTTACATTTTTATTTATTTTTTTTTCTTTTACATTTTTATATCTCTGCAATTCTTTGAGTGAATTCTTGTTCAAATATATACTTTAAAATTATTCCTAAGTTTTTACATTTCAATGTCTTCATTATTTTATTGCTAATATTGTTAAGTGATTGTCAAATTCACTTGTTCGTACCCTGTTTCATTTCTGCGGGCCTTTGTTTTATAATTTTTTGTTTTATAAAGCTATTCATTTGTACTTTTGAGGATCCTAAATATGTGAGGTTTTTTCAGATTGCAAAATTATTTTTAGATACAAATTTGTTTTGTGAGATAAAGGGATGGGAGGACCACATAACAATTTCTAGGTATTTCTAGTTAAGGAGATTTAATCCTAAAATTCAAAGTATACCTTGAATGTTGAGCAGAAAAAATAAAAACAAATTTGTATCTAAAAGCTTTCTCGTCTTTCTTGGTATTAAAGCATAACCTATTTTATGGATTTTGACATAGGCTTTGTAGGCTCGTCTTAAGTGGGAATTACACCGAACTCATTTCACTGTCTCTACGAGCACACCACTCCCTGTCATGCGGCTTCATGGCTGCCTCCATGGAAGTCCAGTCTAAAATTTGGTCTTATATTGGGCAATTAAGGGATCTGATTTCTCAGGAATACTGAGGAATGTCCAAACCCAAAAATGAGTGAGTAGATACCTTAGCTCGGCTCTTAAGGCTTTCTTTCTCTCTGCTCCTCCACAGGCATGCGGTTTCAGACAGGCCACCGCTCTCAGCCTTCAGCAGCAGCTTTCTTTCATGTCCTTTTGATGATAATACATGGCCCCAAATGGGATGTTTTTAGCCCCTAAAACCCTGCCGAAACCTAACTCCCAGGTAGTAGAGCCATCCTTCAGACACGATGCGACATGACCCCACTTTTCAGCCCCTTGTATTTCTGATTCCACTTTTGGTCCATGGAGATATTTATCCTATTTTTGAGCTTTGCCATGTCTTCTGAATTTTTTAATTTTTTCAGTAGTTTATCATTGCGATGTATTTGGCAAGGTATAAACATAATTTTTACTGAGACAGTTTCCCATAACAAAAATCTCTGTAGGCCATTCATCTTTTGATTTTCTACTAAGCCGAAAAAGCCTTATTATGGATACCTCAAATATACTTATATATAGAAGCATTGCTGAGTTTTTCTTACACTCAAATAATTTCTTATAATTTATTTTTATGATTATTTAAGTAGTGGTTGAAAAATACTCAACATATATTTTCTCAAATGATCAAAACACATGAAAAATATTCAACATCAAATGTAAACTTAAAGCAAAAGGTACCACTTTTGTATATTGAGTTGGCCAACAAACAAAGAATGACAAGACTCATGTTGGGAGAATATGTGGAAGTCATTCTCTTCCAATGTATATAGGAGTGTATTTCTGATAATGCTTTTGGAAACTAATTTGGCAATAGACATCAAAGGTCCTAACAGAAAGCATACCTATTAGTCTAGTAACTCTACTCCTAAAAATTTATCCTGAGGAAATAATATTTGTGCCAAAATGCACAAGAAATTAAATGTTTACAAAGGCAAAGAACAAAACCAAACCAACAATAGTAAAACAAACAAAAGCAAAGGAACAAACAAAACATTCATTAAAAGGAGACCAGTTCAATTAATCACAATGTACGACACAGTCACTTAAAAATAGATACCTAAATATACAAGAGCGGTGAAAGGTTATACTGAAATGTTATCCCTAGAAGTATGATAAGGGATGACCTATATAAATATTTTTGTATACTCATGCAAGTATTTTTTAAATTTTTATTGCTACAGGCCAAGGCACATATATCTTTGTAAACACTAGAAATTAAGCAAGTATGAAGGCAGTAATTCTCTGAAATGCACAGAGGGCAAAAGAAGGTAGATAATAAGAGCTTAGGACCATCTCTCAACTGACTGTCAAAAAATACAAATATATCCTCATCCACATTTGGCTATTTCTTTGGTTACCTAAATCTTAGTTGTCTTGACTTCTTTTCAAGGCCTCTTGCCCAGACTCCTCCAGCATGCTGAGACTCTTCCTCCATCAGGCATCTCCTCTCTCCTCTCTTTCTAATTTGCCCTTCAGTCCTACATTCTGCCCTTCGGATGATAAATATGCTCAAGTGTTTTAAACCACAAAAAAATCCTCTCTTGAAAATGACGTCAGAGAGACATCTCCTGTCTCTGTTTTCACACCTCTGGTCACTTATATTCACTCCTTAATTGGTGGTAATGTGGCTTCCCTCTTTACTGCTGTACTAAAATTGCTCTTGCTAAGGCCTCTAATGACTTGCTAATTGCTAAATCCAATGGACACTTGTGTCCTTACCTTCCAAGATGACTCCGCTATTCTATATTTAATGACACTGCTGCCTGACTCGCTCTCTATGACTTGTGGGGCACGGCACTTTGTGGCTTCTCCTCTTGCTTCCTTGGCAGGTCCTTCTGAAGAGATCATCCTCTGCGAGTTTAGGATGTTTTGCTGACTTTTTAGGGTGCTCTCTCTGACCTGCAATTTTTCTCACTCTAAATACATTCTCTTTCACCTTTTATGTCTAAATGTTGATAACGCCCACGTTTTTATTCAGGTTCAAGTTATCCAACCTTAGCCATCTAATAGGTACACCAAGGTCAACATTCTAAGACTGAAAGTACTGAGTTCTCCATTAAACTGCTTTTTAAATATTCTCTCTTCCAATTGGCACAGACAGAAACCTAGGATTTACATAAAACTCCTCCCCTTTTTCCCAGGCCTGATGATCTCCAATCACCGTGCCTGACAATTTTTACTTATAGACATTTCTCAATGTCCTAGTCCTCTCAATTCTTGCCCTTTCAACTCCATTTTCCTCTGCCCTAGGTCAGTGGTCTCTGGGACTCCTGTCTTAGCTGAAACTGTTCTCTCTACAGCTCCCAATTACATTTAAAATACAGGCCTAAGCTGCCTCTCTTCTGCTAAAAACCTTTCTCCATTCCTCATAGGATAAATTCTAAGCCCATTAGCTAACACACATGCTGCTCCAGATTCATCTCTTACAACATCCTGCAGGGCCTTTGTTTTTTTTCTTCTAAGACAGCAAGTCTCACTGTATTTCCCAACCTGGGTTCAACCTCCTGGGCTCACGCCATCCACCAGTCTCAGTGTCCCATAGGAACATGCCACCATACCTGACAACCTCTACTACCACTTCATATTATGGCAAAGTCAGCCTCCTTATGGACCTTCTGAATACACCACGCCTCTTCTTTCCTCCTCACCTTTACTTACGCTTATATTCTTCACCTAGATTGCTACTTGACTTCTCAGAGGGTTATTTCTCCAAAAAGCTTTCTTTAAATATTCTCTACTTTCCTCAACTCCAAGCATATAAAAAGCTTAGCAACAATTGTAGACCCTCCCCTTTGAAGTGTACTGTTCTAGGAAGTACAATACGATTTGAAATCCAGTTGATTTTTAATCTACATGTTGTCATAAGTCTTACATATTAAAAAAAATTTTTTTTAGAGGAGACAGAGTCTCATTTTGCCACCCGGAGTAGAGTGCCATGGTGCCTTAGCTCACAGCATCCTCAAACTCTTGGCCTCAAGTGACCTTCTTGCCTCAGCCTCTCAAGTAGCTGGGACGACAGGTGCCCGCCACAACGCCTGGCTATTTGTTTTAGAGATGGGGTCTTGTTCTTTCGTAGGCTGGTCTTGAACTCATGAGCTCAAGCAATCTACCTGCCTTAGCCTCCCATACATATTTAAAATTTTTATGTATACACTTTATTTCCTCTCCTTCCTGTTATCCATTAAGCTCAACACTGCTGAGAAGTCTGCTTTGAGGACCTTTCCTTGCTTCTTGTACGTTGCCCCATAGTGTACTTATCACACACTTATGTACAAGCTAAGATCTACTAAGGATAGGGAGAGAAAGCAAGACTATCATCAATAACAACGATGTTTTTTAAAGGTAAGTAAAAATTCCTTCTAGTAATCAAATGAGACAAGATTTAAGAAAAACAACTTTGATATAAAAGACCTAAAATCCACTTAGCTCCTAGCCTTGTGGTCTATACTAGAAAATAAAAGAGGAATTTAGTGAAAACTATCTTATGGGAAAATTCCTCAGAGAATACTTGTTATAAGCGACTGCTTGTATATTTAGATGGCTTTCAAAGATAACTGATGAAACTACATCATAATAGCTGATACTTTTTGCTGATGAGTAGAGAGAAACAGGTTTCAGATGTCAGCTCACCAATTAAATAGATTCTTAAAGTTAAATAACGATACTTGCTAGTTTAAAAGTTGGAGACTGTACATCAGCAAGAATAGCAAGGACAGAGACTATCTTAAAGTAGACAATGTCCCTAAAATATTAAAATTCTGCCAAGGAACTAGTTAAGTGGTACATAAATATGTGTGAAAACCCCTTAGAATCAAAAGTACAGGAAATATTTGCTACATTTGTACATGGGAAGATGGATGTTAAAGATAAGATTTGAAGAAAATTTTTAGAATAAGTTAACATTACTTTGTGGACTAGGATGGGTGCTAGAAAAAGATCTGGATAGAAAAAATATCTTAATGACAAATTTAAATATATAAAATTCAGATCAGAAAGGAGAAATTCTTCTAAAATTGAGCAAGATTAATTTGGCATGTTACACAAATAGGAGGAAATTTGTAAAAAAAAAAAAAAAAAAAAAAGAAGAAGAAAGAAAGAAAAAAAAACAAAACCGTAGCTGCTAATCTTAGGTTAATAGCAAATGACCCCATCCACTCTTAACCTCAAAGACTGACCTCTTGACCCACAGCCAGTGGCCCTGTTCAGAGACATGTTGCCACCAGAGTAAATAAAAAGAGAACATAACGTGCTGAAATTGTTACTGCTAATGACAAGTGACACACACTTTATACTGCCAATGAGCACAGTCATCAATAAATAACCCTAAATATGTTTGCCAATATTTTTCTGGAAAGTAGTTGCCTGTCCTGTGTTATTAAATTCTATTTATTTATTTATTATGGGGGAAAGAGGGTAAAATTATTATTTTCAGCTCTGGCTATAACAAGGAAAATTTTTAAAGTATAAATTATAAAGCTAAGGTAAAAGCAACATGGGTGGCTAGCTGTGCTGGTTATCAGTGACACTCAATCCATACCCATTCTCTCTTTTACTGGCCTGGTCCAGACTAAAAAGACAAGAGACAAGACAGGAGTTTTTACAAACATATCCGCAATCTAGCTGAAAGCACGTGTTGGAGATGTAAAGCTCCAAGATAGGAAACTCTCAAAGCCTGTGTTGAGAGTGTCTTGAGTGAGTTTTTAAGATTTCTTTATGAAGGGTCTACCACGATGACCCTGATAATAATTAAAATCTTGGTTTGTGTTGGTCTGTGTTGGCAAGCTAACTACAAAAATCAACATATAGAAACTAACAGCACTTCAATACTCTTGAAATTTTGGATAAATATGGATTGTTTCCCTCCCCCCCCCTCACCACGACTCAAATGTATATTGCACAAAACATTTCTGGAAAGCTAAAGAAACTGATAATATTGTTGGCCTCTAGAGAGAACTAGGTGCCTGGGGGCAGGGATAGAAGAAAGGTTTTTCCTTTTCTGCACTTTTATACATTTTGAATTTTGAGCTGATTAAAAACTTAAAAGCATATTTAAAGTAAAACAAAAATTAAAAATGAACAAATAAAACAAGTTGTGAGCATATCTATGTCAAAATTTAGAAAATAGGTAAAAATATATTCAAGTATGAAAAGGTAAAAGGTATGAATTATAAATAGGAAGCAGACTCTGAATTAAGCAGTATAAATTTGCATATGTAAACTAGCAAAACTAGAGGTAAGATATAGAAAAAGATGAACAATTTTATAGAAACAATAACAGTAACAATTTTAACAAAATAAGCCTTAAAATAATTAAAAATAATTTTGTGGCATGTGTATGAATCCTTAAAAGTAGTTATAGCACATTAAATAATAATTTAATGCACTGGAAATAGAAGGAACACTGCGTTTTTCAAAGACAACAGCATTTAGGTAGAAAATAAAAATTTCACCCTACATTCTAATCCTACATCTCTTTCTAAGGAATACTATTTAGTAAATGTAAAGATGGAAATAAATTTGTGTATTTTCTTACCTGTTGTATTTTCTAATTCAGTACTCCCAACTTAAACATGAGATGAAAAATGAAGGCATAAAGTTATAATTTGTCATCAAACAAGAGAATATAAAGTGAAATAATCTACAGTTCTCAGAGATAATATTAAATTATGTATAGTTATAGAAGGTAACCAATTTCTCGCTCAAAGTTTTATTTTTACAAAATGTTTTCTGCATTAAAGTTGTTTGAGAGAGAAAGATGCTTTGACATGCTTTTAATTGATTCGTTTTACACTCAGAGGGAGGATAACAGTGATTTGTGAAAGGATTTTTTCTCTGTCTTGCACACATCTCTCATTTGTCCATCTTAATTCAATTAAAGGAAATAAGGACAGTTTGACCGATGAATGAACCATATTTTAACCGAGGACACTTCTATTTAAACTGGAGTGTATCAACCACTGTAATTGTCAGTTAGTTACTTCCGATCTCTAACTTTTGTTTTGAGAGGTCACAGCATGGTCATGGAAGGGAAGAAAGAAAGAACACAGTAGAATATGGATAAGTATTTAAATCATTAGTCCAATAGTGATTCAAAGAAAGAAAAATTTTAATTAGTACGCCTTATATGGCGACCACTCAAGCCCACGAGTAGTTCTTGCTGAGCTATACATATATAAACTCAAGTAAAATATAACTTTTACTATTTTTGCATAGGTACTAGTTTTCGGCAAGGAGTTTTTGTCATTGTTGTTTTAATTAGCTTTATAGAAGTCTTGATTCACCTTCAGTTAAACTTATCCATTTTAAGGAAGGATCTTTTTTAGAAGGCATATAGTATGTAATCATCACTACAATCAAGATATAGAATATTTCCATCACTCCTAAAAGTCCCATTATGCCTCTTTGAAGTCAATCGCTCTTCCCCAACTCACGGTCCCTGGCAATCACTGATATGCATTCTACCTCTACAGTTTTACTTTTTCTAGCATTTCATATACTAGTTTTTTATGTCTGTCTTTTTCCACTTAGCATGTTTATGAAGTTCGTCCATGGTGCTGCATATGTCAATAGTTCTTTCCTTTCATTGCTAAGTGGGGATGTAACACAATTTGTTTATCTCTTCACCAATAAAAGAACATTTGGTTTGTTTTCAGTTTGTGGCTACCATGAATGAAGCTGAAACGAACTTTCATGTACAATCATTTTACAAACAAATTTTCATTTCCTTTGGGTAAAGACCTACAAGCAGACTGGTTAGATTAGATGGTATGTGTATATTTAACTGTATAAAAAACCACTGAACTATTTAAAAAAGTGGATAGACAGACCATTTTGCATTCCCCAAAACAAAGTGTAAGAAGAAGTTCTGCAGATTCTCAACATCCCCACCAACTCTTGGTATTGTCAGACTTTTGATTTTTAGCCATTCTACCGGGGCATAGCCATACTTTCTCTAATACCTAATGACAAAGCATCTCTTCATGTACTCTTTTGTCATTTAAAAATCTTGTGAAGTCTGTCCAGACGACTGCTTTATAATTGTTTTCTCATTATTAAGTCACAAAAGTTCTTTACATAATTTTGCACATGGTGGACTCTTTCATCAATTAGAGTTGATTCTCTTTATGCGAGATACTTATGACGTCACTGTGAACACTGAATTAGTGAATACTGAAATTTTCAGGGGGAAGTACAGGGTTAGATTCTTGCAAGACCCTGGTCACAACATAGCCATCAACTAAAATGCTATTTATATTACACTGGCTTATTTGCCAACGTCTCATCAGTGTTGAAAACGAGCCAGTCTCAACAGGGCTGAAAACCTGCACTTCTGCATAACTCATCCTGTTCACACGTAACATTTAGCTCATGTTTTAAAATTCTTCCACATTTGCACAACCTGTCTTGCTTGCAGGTTTAATATTTTTCACACCACATTGCCTTTTGAAATGTTCAAGTCAGTCAGCACTAGCTGGGTATTACATTTTCCTGACCCTGGGTAATACAATGGTAGATTTTGTTGGCTTTCAACCCTTCAGCAATGCTGTTCACTAGTCTTTTTCTTTTTTTTTTTTATCAGTTGTCTTCTCATAAATCCACAAATGTAGCTACTTTTCTATATTTTCCATAGTTTCATTGAACACTATAGATATTACCCTAGCATTTCCAAGAAGTCTTGCACAGATTGGGAAATTTCTTCTTCCCTTTTCTGGACATACCACTGTTGATTAATTAACATTGAACTTGCAGCAAACAGCCCTATAACATTTGCTTAAATGAGTCTTATATAACACATGTAGTTTCCTCATAAGGCACATCAGAGACTTCTTGAACTTAGGAACACTAGCAGCACTACAGCACAATGCTTGGGCCTTTCAAACATCCTCGCAAACCTCATGTAGAAAAATATAATATGCATTTATTTCTCCATTGTAGAATATTTAGCTCAAACATCATTTGAATGAAAATGATATTTTTAATATCTCCCTCTATGGCCCTGGGTAGAGTGCCATGGTGATATAGGTCATGGCAACCTCAAACTCTTGGTCTCAAGAGATTCCCTTGGCTCAGCCTCCCAAGTAGCTGGAACTACTACAGGCAACTGCCATAGCACCCAGGTAGGTTTTTATTTTATTTTATTTTTTTGAGAGAGAGAGAGCGCGCTAGAGTTTTAGTCTTGCTCAGGCTGGTCTCTAACTCCTGAGCTCAAGCAATCCACCTACCTTGGCCTCCTGGAGTGCTAGGATTACAGATGTAAGCCACTGCACCCAGCCAAAAATACATTTGGAACAACAAAGATACAGGGCTATTTCTTACTAATTTGAAATGAAGAGCTGAAAATACATTTGTCGAAAACAGTGTTTTCTGACCTTTTTTATCTCATGGCCCACTTGAACCTACAGTTAAACTTTCGTGGCACACTTAAATTATGATGATTAAAAAAAAAAAAAGAGTAGGCTGGGTATGGTGGCTCACCCCTATAATCCTGGCACTCTAGGAGGCTGAGGCAGGTGGATTGCTTGAGCTCAGGTGCTCCAGACTAGCCTGTGTAAAACCAGGACACCGTCTCTAAAAATAGCCAGGTATTGTGGCAGGTGCCTGTAGTCCTAGCAAGAGTTTGGAGTTGCTGTGAGCTATGACGCCAGGGCAGTCTGCCGAGGGCAACAAAGTGAGACTCTGTCTCAACAAACAAACAAACATATATACATATATGTAGATATAGATATACTTGCTGAGCTTTTAATTTCTTTTGAAAATAATCTAATTAATGTTCATTAACCATTTTCACAACACACCGCTTGAAAATCGCGGGTCTAAAAAACATTCTTAAGACCAGGTTTAGGCTTTTTGTTCTTATATAAATTTTCCTATGATGGACATCTTGGCAATTGATAAAGTAGCAATTTCTAGTATACGCACTGCTATGTAAGCACTAAAATAAAACATTTTAAAGCAGTTTTTTTCTTTTCTAAAAGCAAGAAACCCTAAATTTACAAGTGAGGGGTAATTTCTTCATGGAAAACTATAAGGGAAAATGGTATTCGATACTTGGGAGGAAAAGTAAGAGGACCTTGAAAGACGGTTCTTCTATAAAGGAAATTTTTCCTTAAACAACTTAACAACCAGGACGAAAACAGGAAATATCAGTTCATTAAAACAAGGACAAAAACCACATTGTCCTTTCTCTCTAAAACTACACTGAAAGTAACAGCAAAGTTATTCAGCATAATTCCACACATTCAAGCCAAGATTACAGGTAAAAAGACTGAATGAAAAGGGATCCACAGCCATGAGAAAGCATTGACACAATCCACAACCTTCTACAACATGAATGAATCGCAAACACATTATGTTAACAAAATTCCATTTATATGAAATGTCCAGAATGACAAATATACAGGGATATAAATCAGATCAATGACTATTTAGGGTGGGAAGGCACAAGTAGAGATTCACTGTTAAGGGGTATACAGGAACATAGGGCAATAGAAATGTGGTAAACTCTGCTGTGGTTGGATGCACAACTCTATAAATTTACTAAAATATCCCTATATTGTAGGTCAGGCGTGGGGACTCATGCTTATAATCCTAGCACTCTGGGCGGCCTAGGCGGGTAGATTACTTGAGTTCAGGAGTTTGAGAGCAGCCTGACTCAGAGCGAGACCCCGTCTTTATTAAAAATAGAAAAACTAGCCGTGCATTGTGATGGGCGCCTGTAAAGATGTCTCAGCTACTCAGGAGGCTGAGGCAAGAGGATCACTTGAGCCCAGGAGTTTGAGGTTGCTGTGAGCTTGACCTCATGGCACTCTACCATGGCACTCTACCAGAGTGAGACTCTGTCTGCAAAAACAAACAAAAGGATCACTTAATTGTACACTTCTAACAGGTGAATTTTATTGTATGTAAAGTATACCTAAATAGGGCTTATAAGTAAAAATAAGAAGCAAGGAGTAGGATTGAGTACAAAAGAATGAAATAAACTTGGCAATATATTGATAATTGTTGAAGTTGGATAATAGGGGTTTATTATGCTACTTTTTCTCCTTTAGTATATATTTAAAATTTTTCAAAATAAAAAGTTAAATGAAAAGAAAAAAGACTATCACAAACTCTCACATATCTTCACTCTCCCTAATAAGCTAGCTAAAAATACTAGCCAGGAACTGCTTCGATGCCTCTCAGAAATGTTGAAACAAGCAGGGTGCAGTGGCTCATGCCTGTAATCCTAGTACTCTGGGAGAACGAGGTGGTTGAATTGCCTGAGCTCAGGAGTTCGAGACCAGTCTGAGCAACAGCCAGATCCTGTTTCTACTAAAATTAGAAGAAAAACTAGCTGCTTATTGAGGCTGGAGCCTGAATTCCCAGCTACTCAGGTGCTGAGGCAAGGTGATTTCTTGAGCCCAAGCGTCTAAGATTACTGTGAGCTATGACAACAGCACTCTACAGAGGGGGAAAGAGTGAGATTCTGTCTCAAAAAAAAAAAAAGGAAAAAAAATGTTGAGATGCTTTTATAAAATTTAAAATGACTGGATACCAGGAGAGAGCAATTTTAATCTGAAGAATCAAACAAGATTATAGGCTTTTGGTATAGGAAAAAAAAAAAACAAAACACTTAACAACTAAAAGTTTCTAATCTATCACATGCATTTCAGCTGGAGAGTAATGGAAAACTTACCTACAGCAGACAATAGAGAAAAAATCACACTGGAACTCCTATGTTAGAGTTGACTCTCATCACACAGTATATAACAGATCAGAGTTAACAGAAACAGAATAATGCCTTTACTGTATCAGTTGCCAGAAAATACCTTCTAAAATCTACTTAAACTTAAGAGACGAATTTACAGAAAACAATAACACTCCAAGAAAAGAGAGGTAACGACACTATTCTTCAATTCAACACTGCTGCATGCAAAAACAAATGGAAATTATTTATCTGCCTCTGATATATCCCACAGAGATAGAAGAGCAAATTGTTAAAAGGAAGAAAGATATTTTCCCTTTATCCATAATAACTTGAGGATTCACTCTCTGTTTATTTTAAGCCAAGGAGTTGAAGCCATGGCCAATCCTCAATGACCATCTATCATCTCTGCAGTCATGATACTTCAGGTTTACTAAAAGATGGGAGATAGGATCCCAAGAAAATAAGGGTGAATTACAATATACTCAAGATAGGGAGGCTTTCTAGAACAGACACAAATAATAAAAACCCTAATAAAGTATAAGAGATCTAATATAATAATGGACACCTCACTGGGCCCTTTGTGAAGGACCAAACTGGGAAAATTTTTGCAACATATATGGTAAATGAAGCCTTTGTATTCTCAGTACTTCTAAATCTAACAAGGAAGAAACGGCTCACTTAAAAACGAGCAACAATGGGGCAGTGCCTGTTGCTCAGTGGGTTGGGCACCGGCCCCATATACTGAGGGTGGTGGGTTCAAAACCAGCCCTGGCCAAACTGCAACAAAAAAATAGCCGGGCGCTGTGGCGGGTGCCTATGGTCCCAGCTACGCAGGAGGCTGAGGCAAGAGAATCACCTAAGCCCAGGAGTTGGAGGTTGCTTGTGAGTTGTGACGCCACAGCACTCTACCAAGGGAGATAAAGTAAGACTCTGTCTCTAAACAAACAAACAAAAAAGAGCAACAATATGAATAGGAAATTCACAAAAAAGGCACAGATAACAATAAAATTTGGCAATGTGATTTAAAAAACTGACACCACCAGAGTCTGGTGAGGATACACAAGAAACAGCAAGGTTTCTGTTCAAGGTAATATAGTCAAGGTTTGCTTCTGAAAGTCAGTTCACTGCAGCCTTGAATTCCTGGGCTCATGTGATCCTCCTCACGTAGTTTCCTGAGTAGGTTAGGCCTACAGTTACGTGCCACCATATCCAGATATTTTGTTTTCTAATTTTTAAAGAGACAGGTGTCACTATTTTGCTCAGGCTGGTCTCAAACTTCTGGGCTCAAGTGATCCTCCTGCTCTGGCCTCCGAAAAGTCCCAAAGTGCTGGGATTACAGGTATGAGCCACCATGCCTGGCCTAAAACATCCATAATCTTCCAACCAGCACTTGCACCTCTAGGAATCTATTCTATATAAAGTAACTGTATTATGGACAGATGTATAAATAAAGATTTCACAGCAGTGTAGTTAGTAATAACACATACATACATATACACAGGGAAATCTGGAAATTGCATACCAAAATGTTTAATGGATCTATCCCCAGGATAAGGGGTTTTCAGAACATTATAGCATTCCTAATTATTCTTTTCTCACACTAAATTTTCAATAATGAGTTTGGTATGTTATGTCTCTATAAACAGAAAAGACAGTTAAAGCTATTTCTATCTTGGGGAAAGAAAAGAAAATAGAAAATTTCATATTTGTTCCCTCTCTTAAGGCATCTTCTCGAGTTGTGGGTATGTAGTCTACTACCTCAGGGGTTCCCCCTCACTGAGCAAATAACAGAACTAAAGCCGCTAGTACCTCAGATCACCAATAAGATGATCTTCACAGAATTCAGACTGTAACCACCTACTTTATCATCATGCGGCAACTCAGAAACACCCATTCGCAGACTTTTTCTTTTCTTTTTTTTTGTTTTTTTTTTTTGAGACGGAGTCTATGTTGCCCTGGGTACGGTGCCATGGCATCACAGCTCACAGCGACCTCTAACTCTTGAGGCTAAGTGGTTCTCTTGCCTCAGCCTCCCAAGTAGCTGGAACTGCAGGCACCCACCACAACGCCGGCTATTTTTTGGTTATAGTTGTCACTGTTATTTGGCAGGCCCGGGCTGGATTTGAACCCACCAACTCTGGAGTATGTGGCAGGTGCCCTAGACTCTGAGCTACAGGTGCCGAGCCAAGCAGATTTTTTTCAAAAATAAAAGAAATGACTTCAGACCATCAAAAGAAAATGACTGGAACAGTCAAACTCTTAGTCTGTTATTAGTTTCTAGGTATACTGACCCATAAGTGGTCAAGCAAAGGTTGAAAGATAATATTACCAAAAGTGAGAAGCAGCTTCTCAGTTTTCCAAATGGCTATCAGAATCATCTCATGGCAACTCTATAGTTTGCTCTGATCTGCTTAGAATCCCACATTGGACTATGACCAGTGTGCCTACAGAGTTTCTACAGGCCTTTCTATACATAAGTATGGTCTCAGGCAAGGAACTCATCATCTCTTCCCTTACCACTCATACCAATTATTTAATTACATTTTTTTATCAAGTTGCTATTATCTGCCAGGGACTATTCTAACTGCTAAGGATGCAGTGACAGAAGACAATACCCTGTTCTCATGGCACTTACATGCTATCCTTAGGCTCATCATACTCCTCTATCTCATCTCCCCCTCATTTTAAGTGCTGCATGGCTATGAGGATTTTATTCTGTGCCGAAAGCATAAAGCCTACTGTAGACAACGCCATATGCTATCTGTTCAAGGTAACGTAGTCAAGTTCGCTTCTGCCTGTTGCTTTCCATTCCACTGCACAGACATACAGCAAGGGGCCAATGCTCTCTGATGAGGGTAGCAGGCTTCAGCCGTCACATGTTATCACAACCCATCACTTGTTATCAGGCCCTGTGAGTCCTTTCCTCATATTCATAGGGCAGAACAGTTTTTCAGGTGACCTGACGATCAACCCTCAAATACCCTGGGGCAAATGAGAACTTTCATTGTTCCCCTCACATCCTCTGACAACACTGGGTCAAATTGTTAGCCACTCTATTTCTACCCAGTAGCTGCTAGTTTAACAGTATATTGGCTCAGAATTTATTTATTACAGCTTGTTGGCTGAATAACTTAATCTTTTAGCTGTGGCCATAATCATTTTCTTGTCTTGGTTTATCTTGCAAGGTTTTTAAAATGAAATAATACATCATCTTCTCAGATTTCTCATTAGAATGACAAAAGAGAATATTAGAAAACTCTTGGGATTAATATAAAAATGTACAATGGCTTTTCTGAGCTTTTAATCGGTCCTTCACAAGTCTCTTACACTAATGACTTAATGATGTTTGGCAAAATAGGGTGCACTCAATCTGGTCTCAGACTCCAGAATATCTCAATAGCAAGAATTAATTATAAAGCAACTCTGTGTGAGTGAGTCTTAAAAAATCCTAGATAGCTACAGCTTGCAGATATATTTTCTATGAAATAGCAGTGAATAAAAAGGGCTCCAAGTGACATACAACAGAATATCCTGCTAAAAGTATTTAAAGTGAGTCCCCTTCCAGATGATGCCAGCAGATAGTGAAATTTTACCTATAGTTTTCTAGTAAGGACAGACATCTCTTCCTGCCCTCTAGAGCTCATAAGGTTATTCTTGTGTTAATGACCACACACAGCAGGCAGATCCAGTCTTTCTGCTTTTGTTTCTTGTAAAATGATTTTCCTAAAACCGATGTTGGGCAAAATGCCACTAATACCTCCATAAAGCCCTCGCCGTGCTTGAAGGGAGAGGCAAGAGATAGAGGGTTAGGAGGTAATCAAGCTTACAGATTAAGCCTTACTAAAGCTACAAGATGAACACAGCTCTTGGTGTTTATTAACTCTTCTATTACTGAACATTCCTCCCCCACGTCATGGTAAAAAACACAAAGGTCTTTTCATCAATGGACCTCAAAAGCTGGCCTGCTTCAATTAGGCTTCCAAGAACAGCAGCTCTACTGGGGCTATCTTTGGTGTCCACCACGGTCATGCCAAAGTTCCTGCTTGTCTACATAATTTTTCACACCTGTATACAATGAAATTTTCTACCCCTGCACTGACATCTGTGAAGGATGATTACCGCAGGCTCTATATTCTAGACTTTTTTTCCCCCCTTAAACCTTTTTTCTATGACAATAGGAGTCTGGATAGGAAAAAGTTAATAACAAACACAAAAATCAATTTCAAAGGCAAAGAAAAACAAGTTTGATTGAAATTCAATGGCTGTTTCTAGGAGGACCTTCTCTACTAATCTGCTTGGGTAGAGGTTTTCTAAAGATTGAGATGTGTTGTTTTGTTTTGTTTTTAAATTAAAACATGCTAACATTGGCTGACTAGCCCGATTTACCTAGTAATGACTTCTCAGTCACATAGTATACTAAACCAGCTCCTTCTTGCCTCTTGAATACCCCAACTCAATCCCAGAAAAAACAGTCATATCACGTTTCAGAATGTAACAACGGTAAGACTTGATAAGCTGATATTTATTACTTCACAAGGTTCTGCCTTACCTTTTTTGTGTTTGTTTTTTGTTTTTGGAGACAGAGGTTTTTTTTTTGCTTATAATTTCAGCTGGCTTTTACTTTTCTTAGTTTCCTTTTTTGTTTGTTTGTTTGTTTTCCATTGTCCTTCCTTGTACCAACGGGCCATTTGCCTCCCAAGTAGCTGGGATTACAGGCGCCTGCCACAACGCCCGGCGGTGTTCTTTCCTGGTGGTAGAGACGGGGTCTTTTACTCTGGCTCACTCACGCTTATGGTGGTCTCGAACTCAGTGAGCACTGGAAATCCACCTGCCTCGGCCTCCCACAGCGCTGGGATTACAGACATGAGCCACCACGCCTGGCCAGAGACAGAGTTTTATTATGTCTCCCTCGGTAGAGTGCTGTGGCATCACAGTTCACAGCAACCTCAAACCCTTGGGCTTAAGCAATTCTCTTACCTCAGCCTCTAAAGCAGCTGGGACTACAGGTGCCCCCCACAACGCCCGGCTATTTTTTGTTGTTGTTGTTGTTGTTATTATTGTTTGGCAAGCCCGGGCAGGGTTCTAACCCGCCAGCCCCAGTGTATGTGACTGATGCACTAGCCGCTGAGCTACAGGTGCCGAGCCGGTTCTAGCTTTCCTATAGGGTACAAAAACATCATTTGTTCTTTCCACATTGCTATCTTAAAAGGCTTTACCCAATATGTGAAATTTGGGGTTCTGATTCCTGAGAAATGCTGTTTTTAAGCCATGAAAAATTTCCCACCTCTGTTAAGTTATATTCCTTTATCCTCACAAATAACCTAAAAGTTATATAGATTACTCAGATGAACAAAAACAATTTTATATTATAAATCTGTACTGCAACAAATTTGTATTGTAACATTGCTAAATGAATTAGATAACAATGACTACAGCTCCCCAATCATAATTTGAGACAGATAAATCTGTACTTTATTTGATACCAGAAGCAGATAGCCCTAATCACTAAACACCAGCACAGTCTGGTTTCTGTAGGATAATGACCCATCTCTATATTCATAACAACAATCTCATTCATCATGATTCATATTAAAAAAAAGAAGAACTCTAGTCAAGCTAATGGAGGAAATGTGTGAAAAGTGATTGGATGGGTAAAACTCTGTATGCAGCTGGAGGGTCCTAATTGATTATATTGTGCTGCAACTAAGCTTCTGCCTTGTACATCAGATCTTTATCTAACTACATTTCAATTGATTTTCACTGATAGTCTTCTTTTTTATGTCTAAGCTTAAAGTACTAACCTAATAAAAGGATAAAAGACTTTGTAATACAGATTTCAAAATAGAATGTCCACAGAGGACTTCTGTGGAATAAGATGGCAGACTGGGTAGATACAGGCCACCAAACCAGAACCTGTGAATATGGGGAGGTAATTTAAAAGAAATAACAATTGGGACTTAAGTCTATATTTGAAAAGTCCAAAGCAAAACACCAATCCCAACATTCAAAGATGTAAGTGTCTAATATTTATTTTACGATAGAATGCAGAGATAGAGGACAAAAGATTACTCATTTACTAGATGAACTATATGTTCTTATGTAATAAGCTTCCTGGATTGGTTTGTTCCCAAATCAAAATGCCATGAATGTAGTTCTCTCATTAAATAGTGATGGAAAAAAAGAAAAAGAAATAGTGATGGGTTTGGAAAAAAGTCAGGTACAATGGCTAGACACTATTTAAATTCCAGTAGAAAGACCTACTGCAATAACCAGTATATTAGACAAAACTCTCAAAATAGCATTGTTGAACAGAATTTAGACTGAGGGTACAAAGCAGGGTAAAGAACCTGCAGCCCTAAGGCCAGGTATGGCTTTCTAGGTCCTTAAGGGCGTCCTCTAGATGGAATCCAAATTTTATAGAACAAACCCTTTTATTTTTATTAACACGTTTTTGGCTGTCCTTTATATTTTTATGTTTAGAATGAACATAATTTACCTATTTTTTAAATAATGAACGTATTTAAAATACCAACGAACAAAGTAAGTTTCAATGAAACAATCCTCCCAGATTAAACAGCACAAGTAGAATATTAGTAAACCATAAGGGCCAAATGGACGGCTATCATGATCTTGATTGGTTCTAATTTCCCCCTCCTGACTGGCACCACTACCACATGAGGCTGGCTGGTGACATTTTGTGGGGGTCTAGTACACCAGTCTGATATCAGCTTTTGACAATAGTGTTTCTTTTTGAAGTGGAATTGCGAATGTTGCATGGTTTGACTGTATTTTTGAATCTGTCTGCTTAAGAGCCCATCATGTCAAAGTAGACCAAAAGGATGCACAAGGAAGAAAACAGACTTCTTTTTTTTTTTGAAACAGAGTCTCACTTTGTCGCTCTTGGTAGAGTACCCTGGAGTCATAACTCACAGCAACCTCAACCTCCTGGGCTCAAGTGATCCTCGAGCCTCAGTCTCCCGAGTAGCTAGAACTACAGGCGCCTAGCTCAAGCAATCTACCCACCTTACCCTCCCAGAGTGCTGGGGTTACAGGTGTGAGCTACTGTGCCCAGCCAGAAAACAGACTTTGGGATTGGGAATTGCAGTACTACTTTCTTTCTACTAAAGATAAGATGATTTGCTTGCTTTGTGATACCGTATCAATCAACATTAAAGAAATTCAGTACTCATCAGCATTATAACACTGAGAAAAAGCATAGATATTTTAAATTAGAGGGAAAGGCCTGTTAGGTTGCATTTCAGAAATGAAAAGATGAAAAAGCAAAAACAAAGACAATTCTTTCAAGTAGTAGCAAGATGTGGAAATAATGCCACTGAAACTTATAAAATTGGGAAGCCATTCAGTGATGTAGAAATTGTGAAAGAATGCCTTGTTGAAGTTGCAGGATGTTTAAACCTCAATAAGGTTTCAAAGTACAAACAACTGCCTCTTTCAAAGAGAATCACACCTGATCAGCAGCATGAATTAGCTTTCAACTTAATAGAACTTCATGCAATACTTCAAAAGGAAAATATACATTACTCAATGGCTATAGATGTATCGAATAATACTATTCACTCGGCACAGGTTTTGCACTTCATTCATATGGGTCACAACAGAAGATTTTCTTTGCTCCGAAAACTTACTTACTTTGTGCACTCTTGCAAACAGAACATGGGGAAAAACTTCAAAAACTTTCAAGATAAATGTTATGAAGTTGGAATGAACTTAATAAATTTAGTGAGTGCATGTACGTTCAGCACGCCTTCTTGACCAGAAAACAAGAAGGGATTATTGAGCATATAAAAAAAAAAGTACGAAGAGATGCAGATGAAACATGTGTAGCCCTGTAATATTCTAAATTTTAAAAAAGAGATGCAGATGTTCTCATTTCTTTTCATTGTATCTTGCATCAGCAAAATCTCTATGCTAAACGGGTACTATCTTAAGTAACACTTTACAACAAGTTATAATCTCAGGGATAGGTGTTAGCCAAAATTTTATCTCTACAGAAGCAGATAAATTTTATGAAGAACAGAATCAGCAACGCAAGTTACTGAAAGATTTCTGCAGCAATGAAACATTTCTGTGTGATATCACGTCAAATCAAATTTCACATGAATATTTCTTTGCAAGGTAAAATTAAGTCTATGTATGATACGGATCAAAAAAATCCAAGCATTTCTAAAAAAATCTATCTTTTTTCAAAACTATCTTCTTCAAAAGGAAATTTTCCCCAGTTATCAAAGCAGGGTCCTGATCATCCTGATAAGCAGGATGATATGTATTAATCACTAGAAGGATACGCAGGTGTTGTAGGTCTATATTAACTGGAGAATACAAGGAAAGGTTCCCTGACTTTGAGATTGTGGACAGCACATTCAAATTAGCATTTCACCTCACCCAGCTGATATCAAAAAGGCCGTAAAGAATTACAGATGGAAATGATAGAGCTCTCAGTAGATGATATTTTAAAGTCATTGTCTGATACTAGAACCAACTGAAATATGGGAAAATGCAGAACATCACATGCGTATTCTAAGCAAATACCAGGCAATATAAAGAAAAAGCCTTCTTGCTTTGCAACCACCTCTTGCTGCAAATCTACATTCTCCAATGTAACCCAAATCAAGACACCCTTAAAGTCACAAATGACTGATACCCCTTTAGAAGATCTACTGAAACTGCAGACCCCCACGCTGCAACCAAATATTCAAATGCTTTCCAACAAAAGGCAGATACAACAGTCATTAAAAGGTTCATTTTTGGAAATTATTAAGGACATAGTGTTAGATTTTTACCAAATAAAGAACATTTTAAAGTATATCTAATTGACGTTTCATTTCTTTCTTTCTCTTTTTTTATATATACTCTGGTTTCTCTTCAGATCACATAAACCTCTTTTTTTTTTTTGAGACAGAGTCTCACTATGTGACCCTCAGTAGAGTGCCATGGCATCACAGCTCACAGCAACCTCCAACTCTTTGGTTAACGCAATTCTTTTGCCTCAGCCTCCCAAGTAGCTGGGACTACAGGTGCCTGCCACAATGCCTGGCTATTTTGTTGTTGCAGTTGTCATTGTTGTTTAGCTTGTTTAGCTGGCCCGGGCCAGGTTTGAACCCATTAGCCTTGGTGTATGTGGCCAGCACCATTACCACTGTGCTATAGGCACTGAGCCCTAATTGAAGTTTCTTGACGGCTGCCTTCTTTGATTACACCTAATTTAATGCAGCCTTCCCCAACCCTGGTATGAGCCATCACTATTGAGAATGTTAACAGTTTAAGTGCAATACAATAAACTGTACATAAAGTGTACAGTTTACAAGTTTCAACATGCACTACCCACAGAGCTATCACCACAATCAAGATTATGCACACAGCCATCACTGCTGCTCTGTCCCCCTTGCCTTCTCTTGCCCCATATCTATATCCAGGAAACCACTCATTTGTTTTCTGTTACTACAGTTGACATCTTCTAGCATTTTATGTAAACAAAGCTACATAACATGTATCATTTGATCTGGCTCCTTTTACTTAATTATTCCAGATTCATCCATGTTAACTGCACTTACCAAAAATTCACTCCTTTTTGATTGCTCGGCAGTATTCCATTTTATGAATAAATACCAAAATGTTTATCCATTTACATGTTGATGGACATCTGGGTCATTTCTAATCTCGGGCTACTACAAATATAGCTGATATTGCTTTCCTTTCCCTTGGTTAAATATTTAGATCTAGGAATGGAAAGTCTAGGTCATAGGATAGGTTTATGTTTAACGTTTTAAGAAGTTGCCAAGCAGTTTTCCAAAATGCTTGTATGATTTTACATTTCCAAGAGCAGTTTATGAAAACTCCAGTTGCTCTATGTCCTTGCCAAGACTAGGTATGGTCAGTATTTTTAATTTTAGGAAAGCTAAGACGTGTATGGTGGTATCTCTTCATGGTTCTAATTTGCAGTTTCCTAAGAACTAATGGTATGTTGAGCATTTTTGTAAGTGCTTTTCTTTTATGCCATGTATAATTCTCCTTTGGTGAAATCTATTCATATCATTTGCCCATTTTTATTTTGTAGAGACAGAGTCTCACTTTATCACTCTGGATAGAGTGCCATGGCGTCACACAGCTCACAGCAACCTCCAACTCCTGGGCTTAAGCGATTCTCTTGCCTCAGCCTCCCGAGTAGCTGGGACTACAGGCGCTGGCCACAACACCCGGCTATGTTTCTGTTTTGCAGTTCGGCCTAGGCCGAGTTTGAACTCGCCACCTTCGGCATATGGGGCCGGCGCCATCCTCAATGAGCCACAGGCGCCGCCCCTATTTGCCCATTTTTAAGAAAATAAGATTGACAGTGTCAACAAGTTTACTACACAGTCATCAAGTCATATAAAACGTATCACTGACAACAGACAGGCAGGGCTTTGGCCTTTGGAAGGTTAAGGTTGTTTTCTTTTCTTTTGCTGTCAGTACATAAAACTAAAAATTGTGTCTCTGAATTAAAAGAAAACCAAACTGGGAAGAAAAAATTATTTGGGTAAATGGCTCTTCTGGTTATGCACACACACACACATTTTTCCCCCTTAAACTGTGTTTCTCTACATTTAAACTTGCTCAATTTTTATTTCAGTTGTTTGCTTTCTTATTTTTGAGTTTTTATATCTTTAGGTATTCTGGATAAAGTCCTTTATTAAACATGTGATCTGAAAATATTTTCTCCCAATGTGTGGCTTCCATTAATATTTTCTCTTAATGAACCATGGCAAATTATTGGTGGGAATGTAAATTAGAATAGCTAGTATATAAAACAATATCAAGGTAGCTAAAAAAATTAAAAATACAACTATCATATAATCCCGCTGTTCTGCAGCTTCGAAATGATTCCAAACATTTGCATAACCTGCTACATCAGTGACATACGTTTTGTTGTAAAAATGTGAAATATTGTGCCTGTCTCTCCGATAATGTACCCATACCTTATCAGACCATGTATGTGAGTTATTGATCTTAACTATTGGACTCTAATACACATACAAAGCCAAGATTTTGATAGGACATACAATAAGCTTAGCTATTTGAGCTATTGTTCAAAGTCTCACCTACCAACATCCACACCACTCGCTAGTGTTGAAAGACCCTGAAACCATATTGGTCAAACCATCTCTCCTGCTGAGTTCTCATAGAGAGGTATGTCTCAAACTTCAATAAGCCTTTACATCAACTGTGCCCTGACTCCATCCTAACTGAGCAACTAGACTTTATTAATTGGAGTCTAAAGAAAATGGAACTCATTCGCTGTGTCTACTGAGTGCTTTCCCTGTAAGATTTGTTCCTGTTATTCTCTACCTCTTTGAGCATTGTGGTGGTGGTGGTGAGAGATGGAGGGAGGGAGGGAGGGAGAGGGAGAGACAGAAAGATGAAAGAGAGAGAGAGAGAGAGAGAGAAAGAGAATCTTCTTATATAGCCATAAAACCATGTGACTAGTGGAATCATACTTTGGTCATCTCCTTATTTAATCATACAAAACACAAGTAATCCTACTACTTGGTATATATATCCAAAGGAAATGAAACCAGTATGTTGAAGAGTTAACTCACTCTCATGTTCACTGTAGCCTTATTCATGATAGCCAAGCTATGGAATCAATTTGTCCATCAACAGACAAATGGATTTTTAAAAAGTGATATATACTCATATAAAGAATGGAATACTATTCAACTTTTAAAAAGAAGGAAATCCTGGCTCAGTGCCTGTGGCTCAAGTGGCTAAGGCGCCAGCCACGTGTACCTGAGCTGGCAGGTTTGAATCCAGCCCTGGCCCACCAAACAACACTAACAGATGCAATCAAAAATTGGTCGGGTGTTGTGGTGGGTGCCTGTAGTCCCAGCTACTTGGGAGGCAGAGGCAGGAGACTCACTTGAGCCCAGGAAATGGAGGTTGCTATGAGCTGTGATGCTACAGCACTATCCAGGGTGACAGCTTGAGGCTCTGTCTCAAAAAAAAGAAGGAAATCCTATAGTTTCTGACAACATATAGATAAATATGGAAGATATCAAAGTAAAATAAGGCAGTACAGAAGGACAAATAAAACATGACCTCAAAAAAAAAAAAAAAGATCTCAATTATATGTGGACTATAAAATAATCAAACTCATAGAAGCAGAGTAGAAATAGTGGTTGCCAGAGGCTGGAAGATAGGGAAATGGGGAGATATTGGTCAAAGGGTACAACGGGTGAGTCAGAAACGTTTTTGAGATCTATATTCCACAGCATGGTAATTACAGTTAATAAAATAACATATTGCATATTTCAAGATTGCTAAGAGTAAATTCAAATGCTCTCACCACACACAAAAGCAGTCATATTGTAGACCATATATATATATGTAACTTTTGTCAATTTTTAAAAATATAGAATTAAAAAATTTTCCCCCAGCATGTAGCAATCCATTAACATATCATTAGAAGAAGTAATGCTGCTGTTTTTGATTGAGTCCAACTTACCTCTCTTTTTAAGAGGATCACACCATTGGTGTTGAAACTAAGCAACAAAGGTTTCACTGATTTTCTCTATTGTTTTTGTATTATTTAAATGATTTCCACTTTGATCCTTATATTATTTTAAGATGTGAACTGAGGTCATTGATTTAAGACCTTTTTAAAAAAATTTAGGTAGTGCTATAAATTTCCCTCTAAATACTGCTTTAGTGCATCCCACAAATTATGACATATGTCTTAATCTTCATTCAGCTCAAAATAATTTCTAATTTCCCTTTTACTTCTTCTTAAATCAATGAGTTATTTAGAAGTGTTATGCTCCAAATATTTTGTGATTTTTTTCCTGAACATCTTATTGTTACTGATTTTTAATTTAATTCTATTGTGGTCAGTATAATATAAAACATTTTGTATGGTTTATTTATTTATTTATTTAATTTTTTGAAGACAGAGTCTCACTTTGTCGTCCTTGGTAGAGTACCGTGGCATCACAGCTCCAAGCAACCTCAAGGTCTTGGGCTTAAGCGATTCTCTTGCCTTAGCTTCCCAAGTAGCTAGGACTACAGGTGCCCACCACAACACCTGGCTATTTGTAGAGATGAGTCTTGCTCTGGCTCAGACTGGGCTTGAACCTATGAGCTCATGCAAACCACCCGCCTTGGCCTCCAAGAGTGCTAGAATTATAGGCGTGAGCCACCGTGCCCGGCCTACATTTTGAATCTTTTAAATCTGAACCTTTAAATTTATTGATACTTGCTTTATGACTCAAAATATCACTGCAATAAATAGTTTTTATGTGCTTGAAAAGAAGGGATTCTGCTATTCATAGTGTTTCCTTTTGTGAATTTCATTTAGATTAAGCTAGTTATTAGTGTTATCCAAATAGTCTATCTTCTTGCTGATTCTTTATCTATTAATTATTGTGAGACAGATACTGAAGTCTCCAACTATAATTGTGTGTTTACCTAATTGTACCCCCAGTCTACCACTTTTGTTGTGTTTATTTTGAAGCTCTATAATTAGGTATACAAACATTTATGATTGATATGTTCTCTTTGTGAACTGACCTCTTTGTGGTTATAAATGTTCCCTTATTCTGTGATAATATTCTTTGTTCTGAAGTGAATCATTCCTTCTTTAAAAAAAAAAAATTAGGGTTAGCATAGTACATCATTATAGTATATCACTATTAATTTTTTTTTTTTTTTGAGACATGGTTTTGCTCTGTTGCCTAGGCTGATCTTGAATTCCTAGGCTACAGTGATCTTCCTATTTCAGTCTTTTGAGTAACTGGGCTTACAGGTACGTGCCACTGCCTATTTGTGTACGTGCTTATTTGTGTCTATATATTTAAGGGCATTTGTTATAGGCAGCATATAGGTGAGCTTGCCTTTTCCATCCCATCTGACATTTTCTATTGTTTAATTAGATATTTAGACTATTTACATTTAATATGATTTTTGTTATGGCTGGGTTTATTTTTATTTATTTATTTTTGAGGCAGAGCCTCAAGCTGTCACCCTGGATAGAGTGCTATGACATCACAGCTCACAGCAACCTCCAATTCCTGGGCTCAAGTGAGTCTCTTGCCTCCGCCTCCCAATAGCTGGGACTACAGGCACCCGCCACAACACCCAGTCATTTTTTTTGGTTGCAGCCATCATTGTTGTTTGGCGGGCCCAGGCTGGATTCAAACCCACCAGCTCAGGTGTACGTGGCTGGTGCCTTAGCCTGTTGAGCCACAGGCGCCGAGCCTTATGGCTGGGTTTAAATCTACCATCTTGCTACATACATGTTTTCTATTTGTCCATATGTTATTTATTCCATTTTCTTTTTTGTTTCTCATACTTTCTTTTGGATCTTTTGAATATTTTTAGGATTCCATATATTTGTAACTTATGAAAGTCTACCTGTACAGAGTACTATTCCACTTCATTCATAGTGCATGTACCTTACATTTTTTTACCACTGATTATAAACAATTTATTTATAATGAGCCTTGGGTCTGACTTTTAAGCAAGGCAGGACTAGAGGAGTGTTGCCTAGGAGAAGTTTTGCCTAATTGTTGAGAAAAAAATCTAAATTATGAGATTTTCCTATCTGGCTGGGGGAATAGAAATTATTCCCAGCTCTGTGTAAACTTCTATGAATGTTCCCTTTAATCTTTTTATGTGGTTGCTTCTTGGGCTTTGGGTAGTCTCCCAGGTGCTCAGTTGAGGGCCTGCAGGGTCTCCTTTGGAAGTCTGTAGGGCATGAGCTCTCTCTCTGCAGCTCTTTCCTCTCAGATGCTTTGTGCCATGAACTCTAGCCAACTGGCCTCCCCAGACTCCTACCTTCATCCCTTTCACTCAGTGAGACTGCTGTATTCCACTTGGATTTCCCCTCCTTACAGTATGTACTGGCTATGAGCTGGGACAATTGTCAGGCTCACTTCATTTGTTTCCTGTCTTTCAGGGAGCACTATCCTTAATTGTTTGATATCTAGAACCTTGAAAACCATTTTATTAATTTTCCAGTTTGTTTCAGGTGGAAGCATATGTCTGGGGCCTGCATTTACTGAAGGTCTTATAAAATTCTATGTATGGAGCATCCAATTCATGACTAGAAAGTGACTGGCAACTATTTCAACTTTAGAAAAATCAACTATAGACTTTGGAAGGAGCAAAATGTATTTTTAAATGAGATAAGTAAATATGGATCACTAACCATAAACATTCTTAAGTTAAAAAATCTCTAATACATTATCTTATCACCAAACCACTATCTGCTAAGCAAATGGTCTTTAACATATGTTTAACAAGTTACTAAAGTATAGTGATTTTACTGGTGTTGTGTTTATTTATGAAGATGTGGAGAGCTTCTAAAGTCCACTGAGTAATCTTTAAACAAAAGAATCCTATCTCCTAGCACAGTTAGGTTATCCATATACAAAACTCCAAATCAAGTTATTGTACTTCTAAGTAGTAAGTATACTACTTGTACAATAAGTATACTACTTAGAAGTACAATAACTTTCTAAGTGAAGAAATGGAATCTTCTATAATCTAGAATCTTTATTCTAGATTTCTGCTTTTTGAACTTAAAATGATTTGCCATTTTGCTTTAAGTGAAAAACATTAAACATCATTTAAAAGTGGGCTAATGAGCAATTTATGGTCAAAAGTTTTGGTATTGTCTGAACAAAGGATTAGAATTGTTAAGAAAACATATTTCTTGAATGTGAGGTCTTAGTAATTAGCATGAAATACATGCCAACAGAAAATGATGTGTTAGCTGAAAGCACAATGGGAATCCCTGTATATTGCTCCTCTAAATAGATAATGATTTTAGACAATTAGGTTACATAAAGTTCCTTGTCTAATCTAAGCCTGAGTAAGAATATTTATCCACACTTACACCTGGAGAGGTAATATTTTTTCATTTGTGGGCATTAGGAAGTAGCCAGAAATCAATTTATTCTACTCTAGATTTTAGCACCTTATATTACTCCAGGACACGATTGAAGTGAATAGTCATTCCAAAACTACGTTATAACATAATGAGAACATAAGGTATGAGCAGTTATATTTACAATGACTATAAGTACTGAGAAGAAGTTAATGAACTGAAACTGACCTTGATCACTGACTCAGATCCTGCAGCACAGGGCAGTACCTGCTCCCTCTCCCACATTTGCCAACCTTTGCTACAACAGTAATCAATTTTCTGTCTTGATCTCTCAAGCATATCATACATTTTTTGATCTACCACTAAGCCTCAAACTTGTGGCCTAATTAAATTACTGAGGAAAAACAATTTGGAATTTTAAACTTTGCCAGGAGGAAAGATCAGAGATGAATATTTGAAAAGGTGTGAAAATTATGATCTAATCTCCAGGCATTCAAAGTCACTAATAAAAATAAACTTTCATTTGATTGCATTTTTTTTCACTCAAAATGATGACAACCCATTTTCCAGCACAGTATTTAAATGACAAATACAAAATATAGCAAAGACTCACAGAACAAGACGGATCCACAGATAGGTGTAAAGAGATACAGAGTTAGTGTGAAAGAGCCATCCAAAAGACCTTATGGAGAGTGGGAGCTACTGAGGAAAAATCATAGAAGGGCAGAAAAAAAGCCTAGAGTTAGAGAAATGAAAAACAGAAAGACGGAGGGAGTTAAAGGGGAAAAAAGAAAAGTCGGCTCGGCGCCTGTGGCTCAACAGGCTAAGGCGCCAGCCACATACACCTGAGCTGGCAGGTTCGAATCCAGCCTGGGTCCGCCAAACAACAATGACGGCTGCAACCAAAAAATGGCCTGGCGTTGTGGCGGGCGCCTATAGTCCCAGCTACTTGGGAGGCGGAGGCAAGAGACTCGCTTGAGCCCAGGAGTTGGAGGTTGCAGTGAGCTGTGATGCCACAGCACTCTATCCAGGGTGATAGCTTGAGGCTCTGTCTCAAAAAAAAAAAAAAGAAAGAAAAGTCAATCTTGATCCATCAAATGAAATAAGCTAATGGTTGAATTCTGTCAGCAGACATAAATTTCATTTGTTTCCACGAGTGATAAAAGCCAATAGAGAACTAAAATCATGTTACCATCAGGAGTTAGGCAGTGCCATTATCATACAGAAGGGGTGGGAAAATAAACCTAAAGTTATAGCAAATATCAAAAAGTAGGCTTTAGCACTTAGGCAACTATAAGGTGTCTACCACAAGGTGAAAAATAGGCCTGGAGATGAACCTAGAATGAGTAAAGGAAAATAGACTCTAATTATGAAAACACTAACAAAGTAAATCACAGCATTTCCTATTACATACAATGCCTTTCTTAACATTGCCACCTGCTCAAATATTTCCCCTGCTAGAAACCACAGGCGTCACAAACAGGGCTTCTCCTCTAATCTCTGGGATCCCACAGCATATTTATGTAAAGCTAGTCTGTGACATTTACCTGTTTGCCTTGTAGTCTAGTTTTACATCTGTCCAACCCTTTAGATTATAAACTGTTTGAGTTAGAGGACCTTCTTTTACAGCACCTAGTACCGAATGCCCAATGCATACATAGCGGGAGTTTTCACCTGCTAAATCATATCAGAAGCTTAAAAATAACAATGGTGAGATTTCTTCCACTTTCAAACATCTAATTATAGATGACAGGAAAAAAATAAAGATTTGAATTTGAATTCAAGATCTGGCGATATCGTTAAGATATTTGAATTCAAGGTTCGGCGCCTGTGGCTCAACGGGCTAAGGCGCCAGCCACGTACACCTGAGCTGGTGGGTTCGAATACAGCCCGCGCCCGCCAAACAATAATGACGGCTGCACCAAAAAATGGCCAGGCGTTGTGGCGGGTGCCTGTAGTCCTAGCTACTTGGGAGGCAGAGGCAGGAGACTTGCTGAGCCCAGGAATTGGAGGTTGCTGTGAGCTGTGATGCCACAGCACTCTATCCAGGGTGACAGCTTGAGGCTCTGTCTCAAAAAAATAAATAAATAAAAAAGATATTTGAATTTAAGATATGGTGATAACTTTAAGCCTTAACACCATTCCACTGGGGATTAAGTTTCCAACATATGAACTTTGAGGGATATATTCAAACCATAGCATATGCTATATGCAAAAATTATACTGAACACAATTAAGTATTTCTTTAATGATTTAGAAGAAAGTTCAGTATCTTTGCACTGTTTCAGAATCACTCTACACATGATTCCATAGTACTTTTATTGCCTTCCATTAAGGTTTTTATAAATTTCCCAATATTGGTGTCTAAAAAAAAAAAGTCATGTTTTGGACGGTGCCTGTGGCTCAAAGGAATAGGGCGCCGGCCCCATATGCTGGAGTGGCAGGTTCAAACCCAGCCCCAGTGAAAAACTGCAAAAAAAAAGTCATGTTTTTATCATTGATTTCAGTGCCAACAATATGATCACTTCAATTAAACTTTGGTTTGAGCATTTTTGTTTGTCAGTTGTATGTCTAACTACTGGATAATGGAATATTACCACTTTTTAACCTATATTCCAGAAGGGACTCTGGGATGAAATCTTTAAAGACTTTGGGCAGCTCTGCATTAGAAAGGTATACTGTAATTACACCGTTCAACCTAAAATATCTTGGTCATTCAGGTGTTAAGACAGAGAAATTATCCCACCTCCTGCCAGTTTGTTAAGAAGAAATGATCTGCTAAATATTAGTGTAGAAAAAACACTGAATAGGGCGGCGCCTGTGGCTCATCGAGTAGGGTGCCGGCCCCATATACCGAAGGTGGCGGGTTCAAACCCGGCCTCGGCCGAATTGCAAAAACAGTAAAATAGCGGGGCATTGTGGCAGACACCTGTAGTCCCAGCTACTCGGGGGGCTGAAGCAAGAGAATTGCCTAAGCCCAGGAGTTGGAGGTTGCTGTGAGCTGTGTGACGCCACGGCACTCTACCGAGGGCGATAAAGTGAGACTCTTGTCTCTCCAAAAGAAAAAACACTGAATAGTGTTCATCATGGGTGTTGTTACATTTCACTCACATAATGGGAACAACAACATCTGCTCTGGAAAGTCCATTCTAGGTACTTACTATGACGTCGCACGATAGGTGCTCAACAAAAATTTGTTGAAGAAATGGGAATAGAAATGTTGCCTTAGGCTTGCACCTATAGCTCAGCAACTAGGGCACCAGACACATACCCAGAGTTGGTAGGTTCAAATCTAGCCTGGGCCTGCCAAACAACAATGACAACTACAACCAAAAAATAGCCAGGCGTTGTGGTGGGCACCTGTAGTCCCAGCTACTTGGGAGGCTGAGGCAAGAGAATCGCTTCAGCCCAAGAGTTTGAGGTTGCTGTGAGCTGTGACACCACAGCACTCTACCCAGGGTGACAGCTTGAGACTCTGTCTCCAAAAAAAAAAGAAAAAGAAAGAAATGTTGCCTTGATCTTTTCCCAAAGTATGACTAAATTTATAGAATTATATATAAAATTTAAACAGCATATGTATGTATGTATGTACATAATTCATTGAGGTAAAAATTCTTAACATCTTAGTCCTCTTATGTGTCCCAAATAAGAAGAAAAGGCAGAAACATTAAGAATGGAAACAATACCCTCCCCTTTCTCATGTTCCATCAGGGATAGTTCCTCAGGTTGCAGCCTTGGCTAGAGACGGTGCTCCTCCCCAAGGAGGGCTATGACATGGAATCGGTTTCACAAAGAGAAATATAGCCCTGAATTGGTTTACTTATTATTTTCATTTGCAAAAACAAAAAGCTGAAAACTGCAAAATGTTATCAGAGAAGTCTGCTAAAATAAATCCAGAGTCCAAACAAATCAGTGAACCATACCCGTAAGGTTTATTACTGGGATCACCTTGGTCTTGCTGCTGCACAGCAGACTGCAGCGGGAAACAAGACAAGGAGAAATTCTGGGGGGCCGTCCCCAAATAAAATACGGGGTGTGTGTCTGTCCTTTCTCTGTATCTATGACATGAGAAAATTCTCCTGTAGAGGCAAATGCATACGAAACATCTATTTGGTGGGAATAAAAGGAAATCCAGCTGGCAGGAACACCCCTGCAGTTCCATTTCTCAGCTCTCTTTCTCCTGGGAAATGACCCCCTACCACCCCCATCTCACAGAGAACCAGAATACTGATGGGATTCCCACTTCCTGAGTGAACCGTGCACACTCCTCTAAGAACTGTGGCTCCGGACACACTGTAATCACTTTCTGTTTACTTACCCAGGATACTTTCCAATAAAATATCTCAATTTTTACTTGAGAAAAAAATCGTGCAGGACCATATGTACTTTTCATTTAGGGTAGTAAAACCATCTACATACAGATCTTATTTTATACCCTATCAACCAAATCTATAACCAGCCTGCAAATGTAAATCAGCTCTACATTTAGCCGGCTATTAAACACAAATTTAGGATTTCTTAGTAGAGGGAACCCAATTTAGTTACAGCATTAAATTTGTGCTTTTTTCCCCTATGAGAGAGTAATATAATTGAATTCTGTCCATCACAGCACATCAGCACTGCTCATCTTAGTCCAGCAATCATGTTTGTAAAGGCCAGAGAGGGCAATACTAATACTGTTCCAGGACAAGCAATGAGTTAAATATCAGCTGAGGAGAATGAGTTCAACCAACCAGACAGCAGCTCAGGCACCATGAAACTGGATTTGGGGAGGCTGGTGTGTGCTGGAGGGGAGAGGCGGCTGACTACCCTCAACCAGTCACTGCTCTGGCCCTCAGCTGACATTACCTTTCCAGATGGCCTCCTCAACCACCACTAGACCATTTAAAAATTAAGACCATCTATTTTTCATTCAGAAATATGTACACTAAGGCAAAATAAAACAAAAAACCATACTGGTCCAATCACATGATCAATTAAATGTTGCTTAAACCCACAGGCACATTTGCGCCACTGTTTCTGTCTTTTAAAGAGTAAATAAAAATAAATAAATAAAACTCACCATGTTCTGTTGTAGTAAAATAGGGATAACTGCTTTAAATGAAATGCAACAAGTGGACCTTGCAACATGATCAAAATCCATCCCATGCCTTTTCTAAATTTCAAATACAGCTAGAATCCCTGTTTAACAAAATTTGATAAGAAGTATTTGACACTTTTCATGCATTTCCTGTAATTACACATTTATAAGAAAATGGGAATTCACTAGCCAGCCAAACCAAAATGTTTCATATTACTCTTAGATTGCAACCCTTGCTGCTGAAATACAGTATACTAAAAATGAAATAACTTTTCCATTTTAATGTGGTTATAAGCTTCCTGCTAGGCAGCAACCTAATTGAGACTTTTGATGTTAGCCTTTTTAAGACCTGCTATTCTTCATCATCTGCAGAGTATTTTAACTATAGATCTCTTATAGTCTTCCCCAAGTTGACAGAGGGAAAGGGGAGGGGTGGGAAGAGGAAGGCTACTTTATCAAAGTCAGTGAGAATACAAGGTATTAATTATGTTAAATGAAGAAATATGGGCATTTGGTTACAGTTGTGGGTCAGAAATATTTTAATCTGTCGCTGCCAGCCAGCTGCCTTTCCCTGACCAACCCCCTCCAACCCCCTCCTGCATTTATATCAGCTGTGGGAACACATCAAAGCTCTAAAATGTGTAGAAAGCCACCACCATGAGAGCCTTCCCCACCTAAAACACCCCCCCTAACGAGAGTGACCATAGTGTTATCCAATACAATCAGTAATAAGGCCATATCCTTTTTTTATATTTTGGAGGTATAGATGTTAGGGAAATTGGTAAACCATCAGCTCTAGGCTAAAAAAAAAAAAACAAACAAACCCAAAACCCTAGTAAATGGAAAATAAAGCTTTTGTGATATTTAGAAAAGAAAACAAATGGTGTACTCACTTGCTCCCAGTCAAAGCCAAGTTGGATCACACACATGCAGCTGACTTTTAAGCTTTGCTAAGTCTGCCAAGCACACGGTGCAGGGGCACAGTTACAGCGGGGGAAACAGTTGTCTGCCATGATGCCCAAACAAGTTTCAGTAAAGCAATGCTTGGAAACTCTATGTTCACAGTCAGGAAAGGCAACAGCAGTCACTATTGAAAAACCTTCACTATATGACTAGTGTGGGGGCTTTTACAAGGTCACTAGCAAAATTTAAAAAGCAACTCAGACTATTTTTATAAAGTTTTTCTGATCAAGGAATCAGATGATGTGTTAAGAAATCAGAATTCTGCAAAAAAAAAAATAATAACTACCCTGCTTCAGATATTAAAAAGCAAACTTTTTGTGAAAGTTACTTCCCTACACTTAATTTATATTTTAAATCTGGTAGCATGTAAAGATTTTGGATAAATACATTTATAGATGATTTTATTTTTAATATTTATTTTTATTGAAATCAAAGATAACTACCACTTTTTTCCTCCTACTTCATTACAGAAAATTCTCAAAGGAATTAATTTGCCCATTTGTGGGTATAAATTCAAAGAAACTAATCCTTTGCATATAGTACATAGGCAAAAGAACTTAGGATTGAGTTTTGAGATTCCTATGATAGTCTTTCAAAACAGGAATTAATCGGAATGAGGTATAGATAATCCAGATTTGTCTTGAACAGTACACTACAGGGAGAGAAACATCTTTTAGGCAAAAACAAAACAAAAAACAAACAAACAAAAGACAACACACGACTGAAGGAAAAAAGTAAAGGGCCTTCCTCTCCAGGTGTCTGAAAATGTGAAGTTCAGGGTCTTTTCACTACTGTTGACTCATTTCAACCTAATCAAACCTTTGCAATCAACATAGTTCTCTTACCTCCTCAAAGATGTTTAAAATGCACAAGATTTCTGTATGAAGATATGTATAGTTGCCTGTAGTGTTTGTAATCTTAACACTTCAATAAAAATGCATACATTATGGGTCAGGCTTACCAACTGGTTTTAAGTCAGGAATCAAAGGATTGAGAAGCACGTTCACCTGAAATCACCTCACAATTTTCTTCCTCATTTCACATACTACTTCTTAGGGGGAAAAAGGAAATTTTACTTTTGTTGATAGTTAATTGTTGTTAGAGATAACATCTTACCCAGCAAAAGGAATTTAACACTAAAGTAAACAAAACCTTTCAAAGCTGATTCTGGACATACTGTTTCTGATATCAAACCATAGCAATGTTCAATTTTGAAAATAAGCAGAGGTAAATATATCGACTTTCTGCTCCTATGTGAAATTCTTACAATCAAAGACAAAAAATAAAAATCCTCGCTGAGATGGTAAAGGCAATAACTCTACTCACACTTTAAAGGAGGATATTTATGAATATATAGTTATTCATGAAGTTTGTCCTTGAAATGAGAAAAATGATGATTACATATATTTTTATAGGCTGATGTTAAAATTGGGTCAAGAAAATATGCAAGCCAATTATAAATAATTTCCCTTTATAGACACATAAGAAAACACACACATTTCTCAGATTAAATCTTGTGAACTTTGTAGCATATTTCTGAGCTTTTGGCATTTTTGTTATTTGCTAATTTTTGTATTTCAGTTAGTATTTATTAAACATTTAAGACCTTCATTTTAAACAAATGTAGTCAGTCTAGTCTGACTTTTCCAAAGATATCTAAATCAAATTCCATCACTGGAACTTCCTTACTGTGTCTCCTGTACGGTTCCTCTCTCCCATTAAATAAGTATCAGGAACAGTAAACCAGCTGTTTGTGCAACTTGAATTTTATTGTTAAAACATAGGTGTTGACAATGTTTAAAAGTCTGGTTGAAGGGAGCTTAATATTTGATGCAATATTAATGCAATCTGTCTAATCTCAGTTAAAGATTCACTACCAAAATTCCCAAGAATTATGATTGTTACATAAATTCATTTAAATACTTTTGAAAAAGGTACCAGCCAAGTGAGTCTAACTTTATTTTAAAAATGATTCAACCCTCAATGAATCCCCAAGAATAAAAAAAAAAAAAAGATTCAGAGATTTACTTTAACTACATTAAACAGCTGATGTTCGGTTAGAGCAAAAAACAAATACGAATCACAAGGCAGGCACATACTCTATCGCTTCTTTCTAAAAGAAGACTGAAACGTGAGAAAAACATGCCATAAAGGCACACGTCCTGACGTTACATGACATCTGATGGGTAAAGAATAAGAGATCATTTCCCAGATTTTGAAGGACAACAAAATAAATCCTTCCACCAATGTAGAATAAATATCAGAGTATAAACAAAATATCCATGCTTAAATAAAACTTTAGGTGATTGAAACTGACTAGCATTTTACAATATTAATGTTAATGGTTCATCACAGTCTTGTACACATGTTTAACAGCTCCCATTAAAAAAAAAAAAAAGAGTTGTATACAGGAAGGAGAAGTGAACAGAAAACCAAAGTCATACACGGAATAGGGAGCGGACAGATATCAAATCAGTCAGAAATACACAACAGCAGTTTCCAATGCTGGGTCAGGAAATAAGGTAGTTAGAGAAAAGTTGCAACCTAAAGAGAAAACACTTTTAGGAAATGGCAAAATTAAAACAGAAGTAGATATGTAAAATAGATGAATGAAGACAAGGTCTTCCTGCACCAAGGGAGTTGTTTAGGAGAAACAGTGTCCGTTTGTGGCCAGCGATAATACTTTCCATTCAATAGAGTTTGCAGCTTGCTGATTCATATGATTGCAGGCTGGCGCCCTGCTGGCGAGCCTCTCCACTGAAATTAAATCCACTCTCTTCAGTTATAAATTATAATGCTCTATAAACAACACTCCCATTGGGAATGGGGCTGGGGGGAAAGACAGGGAGAGAGAGGAAGAGAAGAAGAGAGAAGAGTGAAAAAAGAGGGGGGAGAGAAAGAGCCAGAGAGGGAGAGCGTTTTTGCATAGTCCACTCACTGTTTAATGTCCTGCTCTTCTGCAACAAACAAGGGGAGTAAGTCTTCCGCGGATAGCACTCCTGCTGTAATTCATACACTGTTTGATGTAGAGCCCAGAAAGGAAAGTGGGATAGTAATGTGAGTCTAAGAGGAAAAGCACTTAGAAATCAATGAGTATGCAAGAAGAGGAAAAGATAAAATAGATTTTATACCTGGATTTTTCAAATATATTATTGAATCCATCTTTGGAGTCCCAAGGGGGAACCCAAATGAAATAAAGTTGTTGAATTCTACTTAGAAAAATTAGATCTACACATTGTGCATCTTTTGATATCCAAATCAGAGACATCCCCCCCCCAACCAGATGCACTGGAAAAGCAAAGAAACAGAAATGCAAAGTTAAAAATAATCGTTCCCAAATGACCTCATACAAGGAGTCCAGAGCAAAGAGAAAGTTCAGTGACTTGATCACCCACAGCACCCAGAGATTAACTACATTTGCTGTTTTTTAAATGAATACCTATTTCAGAACTCTGTATTAAATGTATAGGCGGGTCATGTGTCTATTGTTTAAATGTTGCAGAATTTATTTTTTTAAATAAGGTAGTTTCAAAAGAAAAAAAATGCAAATATTCAGTCTTGCCAATTAGCTAAATAACTTGGGAAACTGTCCATCATTTTGTTGGTTTGTATACTAGTTTAATATTAACTTACATCTATTCTCCAGTCTTGTGGGCTTGTGAATTTTTTTAGGAGTTACTTATGCCATCAAACAGGATAGACACAATTATTGTTCTAGGCCACTTACTATTCCTAAGATTCACAATCACAGTTACTTATCAACTACAAAGACTCAGTTTCATATTTAAAAATACCTTAGAAATTTCTTACCAAATAATGAAACTGGACATAAAAATAAAAAGGGAGGCAGGAGCTGGGGTAGGGGGTGGAGAAAGAAATAAGCCTGTTCAAACCTAGATTAGAATGTGGAAAAGCAGCAAGCCTGCAAAACCGAAGATGCTATTGCAGGTGAGGAAATGCAAGGAAAACCGAAGGCTCCACAAATCACACAGTTTCATTTTTCTATCTCATTTTGGCAGACCAAATATCACTCTAAATTTACCCACAAAGAAACACAAGAAAACTTCACCTTCTCTGAAGTCACAGAACAAAGAGGGAAAGGAAAGGTGACTGAGATTTCAGTGTCAGACCTAAGTGATTTTACCAGGCTCCGTCCCAAACTCTGCAAAGACTTTAAAATTAATACATTTATTCAAACTTTAACCAGAGTACTAGGCTTAAAAACAACTCAGATTTGACTTTTTTTTTAAGCACATCTGGCTGACCATCTTTCTCTGTCTCTCTGCTTTTGGTTGTGGTGCATACCAAGTAAATTATTTGCTGATAGGTGAATCTCAGCAAAAGCTTTTCTTCCTTTGAATGCCTGGTGAGCTTGTTGGGAAAAGTCATTTAAGTCGCTTAAAACAATCCCATGAAAAGTAAAACTCAATTCTGAAATAAGAGTATAACTTAGAGCTTAAAAATAAATTAAATAAAGGAAACATTAAAAGATAAATGGAGCAGGATGCTCTGTGGCTGAGGTAATCTGAGTGGAGAGGGAAGAAGGAGGGTTACGTTAATAAATGATTAAAAGGCCTTAACAAGGCCCTATCAGGTTGACCAGGAAAGCATTCTTCTTCTCTGCTCCTCCCCGAGACCACCTTTTTTACATTTGTTCCCAATGCTGATCAATATGGTTTTCATTTGCTGATTTCCATAATGCCACATGTGATCTGCCAGCCTGATATAATGAAGCTAGAAAGAGCTGAAGTCATTTTAACATTCTTGCTTGCCTGACTGTCGCCAGTTCACCAAATGCCTGTTATCTGAGCACCAGTATCTTTCTTGTACTTACTGACAAATACCAGATAGTTCTGCTCCTAGACAGATGTAAAAATTCAGCCTTAGGTGGCAAGTTTAAATGAAGATTCAAACTCAATATTATATTTGGCATCACTCTAACCTGTAATTTAAGCTGGATTAAACAAAGTAAAATAAGACTAACTGTGAATTATCCATTTCTGAACACAAATGCTCACTTCCATTCATAAAGCAGTAAATTTCAAAGAATAAAGCACAAATACTTTATTATGACAACAAAGACATATTTATATTTATGAACATATTTATTGTTCCAATTCAAGTTTTCCTACAAATATATCATTTTAGTTGGCCCTGTACCATTTGTCTCTGATAATTTTCACCAAAATTCATATCCAACTATATTTTCATTTCTTAACTCTTTGCTAAAGTTTTTTTTTTTTTTTTTTTTTTGGATACAGAGCCGCAAGCTGTCACCCTGGGTAGAGTGCTGTGGCATAACAGCTAACAGCAACCACCAATTCCTGGGCTCAAGCGAGTCTCCTGCCCCTGCCTCCCAAGTAGCTGGGACCACAGGCGTCCGCCACAACGCCCGGCCATTTTTTGGTTGCAGCTGTCATTGTTGTTTGGCGGGCCTGGGCTGGATTTGAACCTGCCAGTTCAGGTGTACGTGGCTGGCGTCTTAGCTCACTGAGCCACAGGCGCCAAGCCCTTTGCTGAAGTTTTTAAAATCCACTCGCTGGCATAAAAAACCTGGGGGAAAACACCCCATATGTAACCTCTGACAATTCACTATATAGTAAGATGGGTTTGTTGAGATCATCTCAGATGAGTGACCCATGCAAGAGCCTTAAATGTCCCTTCAAAAGTTCTCTGTATTGTTCGATGATCACTTTTCCATACTCAAAATTTCAACTAAAAATGTAGACAGAACACTTTTCTGAAATTATGTCTTTTGTAAGCCAAAACCAAAAAAGAAAAAAATGTTCCATTTGATCAAAAGGATACTTCAACTTTGCAATTTAAAAATAAAAACATACGTTGTGCTAGTACCTTCCTTTACAAATAAATTTTACTCCTTTTTACATTAATCACATTAAGTAATATTCTGTGATTACCTGAGGTTGTGTTTAGTTCTCAAGAATGTGAAAACCTGTGGTAGCAGTTTTGTCCTAGAATAATGAAAACTAAATCACAGAATTTTGCCCCAAAACCTCCCTTAGTTGTCCCCCCAAAAGGTGAATATGTTTTGGCAGGGTCAGCACCCCAAATTTTATATATAGTTTTATCTCCAAATATTGCATTTACTTCAACTCTCAGTTCATAACCCCTGCTATAGTACAAGCTTTGTTTCCCCTTCCATCCCTCCCTCCTTCCCTCTAGCAAAGGGCATGCTGGTTCAAAACAAGACAACAAAATGGTACAGGGAATGAACATCGTGTTTCCTTAATCAACACTGGCTTTCCTTCATTGAACCAGTGGATTGCTGTCTTCTATCTCTTAATTCCTTTATCAATAGTGAAAGGCTGCTAAAAGAAGGAGACCTTTAACTGGCTAGTTTTAGAACATGGATTATTCAGTTTCTGTTATTGTTGGTTGCTGGTTAACTCCTCTGGAAAACAGTAGCAGATTCTACCCCCAAATGCTGTTGGGTTCAGACATAAAAGTTGATAATGAGGTCAACAATAAAGTTTAGCAAAACAAACAAAAACCAAGGGAAAAAAACTCCAATATAAAGATTCTAAAGGTGTGTGGTCCCAGCTACTCGGGAGGCTGAGGCAAGAGAATCGCCTAAGCCCAGGAGTTGGAGGTTGCTGTGAGCTGTGACACCACAGCACTTTTCCGAGGGCAACAAAGTGAGACTCTGTCTCTAAAAAAAATAAAAAAATAAACAAACAAACAAATAAATAAATAAATATCCTAAAGGTACACAATGGTAGAGGGAATACATTTTAAAGACCTTGCAGCTCTCGGGTTCTGAGATTTTTGGATTACAGTAAAGCAGAAGATAAACAACCTAAAGTCCACTTATAAAAACAAGCCACCTTCTGTTATGAATTTCAAAGTAAGTGAAGAGGAGATGTCACATTACACAGAGGGGTTGGTGAGGTTGGGCGGATTATGTGGATAGCATCTTTTACGCACATGGTCATCACTTTCTCTGTTTCGCAGTAAAAACAATTATTAAAATAGCACATATACAGAGGAAAAGAAAAGGAAATCTTGCCTAGATATGAACCCGAAAAAGGTAGGAGTGATACTGTCAAAGGCTAGTGGAACTGATGGCTGAGTACCCCATAGGAGACTTAGCTACTAGCATTTTACTTTACTTGAGCCATAATTACCACCCTGAAAGACAAGTCAGATAAACACTGCCCGACATCATTACATTACAGTAACAGTAGGTTAGTCAGAGTAGGTGAAAAGACTCTCATAAAAGGTAAGATTACAAACAGAATAGACTTCCAAACTGAGGTAACAGGGGCAGGTAGGAAAAGGCCACCTCTCTTATTTGTAGAAAATATTGGAAGAGAAAGGGAAATCTACATATAGCTGAAAAAGGAGAAAATTATTAATACAAAAGGGTTTTGTTTTTTTTTTGGCTGTAGTAAGTTCAGGAGGACAAGAAAAATGGTGAATTAGTACAGGACGGTAGACAATGTGTTTTGAAAGATGGAAGTAGGAGGGAGGAGAGAAAAAGAAAGAGAAAAGGAAGGAAGGACGCAATGGAGGAAGGAACAGAGAGAAGGGAAGGAGGGAAGGGGGAAGGGAAGGGGAGGGGAGGGGAGGAAATGGAAGGGGAGGGGACCAGAAAAGGAGGGGGAAGTGGGTACGAGAAGGGAAAGGAACAGGAAAGAAAAGGGAACAATCAACAACACATACATTTGAAAGAAGAAAAAAAGA
>CAUYON010089643.1:0-13856 GCA_963573935.1 Arctocebus calabarensis | reverse complement strand
TTTTATGTTTCTTTAATTTGCTTGAGTTTTTTTTTACAGATTCTGGATATTGGTGATATTAGCCCCTTATTGGATTTATAGATTGCAAGTATTTTTTCCCATTCTATAAGCTGTCTATTTGCTCTGTTGATTATTTCTTTAGGTGTGCAGAAGCTTTTTAATTTATCTAAATTCCATTTATTTATTTTTGTTGTTTTAGTAATTGCCATTGAGGTCTTAATTATAAATTCTTTGCCTCGGTGGAAATGTAGAAGAGTTTTTCATATATTCTCTTATAGCATTCTTATGCTTTCATGCATTACATGTAAATCTTTTATTCATTTTGAATTAATTTTGGGGAGTGATGAGACATAGGGGTCCTATTTCATTCTTCTGCATGTCACTGTCCAATTTTCCCAGGACTTTGTATTGAATAGGGCTTCCTTTCCCAGTATATGTTGTCATTTGCTTTGTTAAAGATCAGTTGGCTGTAGGTAAGTGGTTTTCATTTAACATTAAAACTATAGTTTCAATTATACAAATTTGTCTCATTTAGCTCAGTTTTACACTGAAGAGAACACATATTTGGAAATCCTATTTTCAAGTGTCACATCCTGAAGTTTAAATTTTATGACAATATTTTTGTTTGTTTCTTTCTTTACCAAGACCCTGGCAATTAGCAAGCAATGGAGGTATTAGATAGTTTGAAGAATAAGCTCTTGGAATTACCTAATGGGCTGTAAATGGGATGAAAGAGAAATTGTAGAATTAAGGGTGATTTTGCATTTTGGGTTTGAGATAACTGGGCATTTAATAAGGAAGATTTAGTAGGAAGGAAATTTTGAGGCAGACTAAACAAACAAGGTTTATATATTTCAAATTTGGAGATAATTTGTTATAAGAGTTAAGAGAAGTATTGGAACTGGAAGCATACACTGGAAGTCAGCAGCATATGGATAGAAGTTAAAGCCAAATCAATGAGAAGGATTCCATCATGAGCAAGTGATCAAACAGAAGAGAACAGTCCCAGGCACAAAACAGGAACTACCCTAAAATGTAAGAATTGTGTAGGAGGTCCCAGAAAAACTTAGAAGGGGTGACCATTGAGTTAGTTAACAAATCTGGGGTATGTGATGTGAAGAAATCTTCAAAGATGAAAATAGGAATAAAGACTCTCAAATGCTGCAAACAGATCAAGTAATACAGCAATTAAGAATTACTCGTTGAATTTGTCAGCAGATCATCAGTGTTCTTGATAAGAATGGTTTCAGTGGAATAATAGAAAATAAAGCCTAATTGGAATGATTCTGTACAGAGTAGAAGGTAAGGAATTGGAAATAGTGAACATGTACAACTCTCTTGGAACACGTTGCTACAAAAAGCATTAGATAAAGGAGAAGCTTGTAAGTAAAAGATAAGAACTCATGTGTTGCACTTGTTATGGTTACTTTGGAATGTGAGATATATAGTACCTTGATACATTTTGTGAGGTTTCTATTACAAAATTCCAATAATTAGGTGGCTTATAAAAAATGGAAATTTATTTTTCATTGTTCTGAAGAAAGGAAAGTCCAAAATCAAGCTGCCAGAAGACAGGGTGTCTGTTGCCTATTTCCTGATTAATAGATGGTGCACTCTCACGGATCCTTACAGAGTGGAAAGGGACAAACAAATTCCATCAAGTTTTTTTTAATAAGGGTACTAATCTCATTCACAAGGATTCACTGTTATAACCTAGTCATCTCTCAAAAGCTCCACCTCTTAATATCATTGCATCGCAGAGTAGGTTTTAATATAGGAATTTTGGAGGAATGCAAACATTCCTCTACAAGAGCATACAGGATGTTTGCATTGTGACTGACATGATCCAGTAGAGTAAGAAATACTGGTGATAGAATGAATGTGGTGTAATTGAAGAATGAAAGTCTTATATAGATGATAAGGAATAGAATTCAAAGCAAAATTAGGGTGACTTTGGGTAGGAAATAGAAAAGGAGAGTACATTTGTTGTAGTATAAGAAAGGGCAAGATGTACAGTTAAAAATAAGGTCACTTGCAGTAGGATAAAGGTAATCTTTTATGATTACTTCAGTTAACACTGAATTCATAAGCTAGGTCATTAACTGATAGTAAGAAGACAAGAGAGATAAAAGGTTAAAGCAGTGTTGTTAAGATATAAACTTATCAGAAAATGGGGATGCAAAGTAACTATATGAATGTCACAGTAGTAGTGGGCAGAACTGGGGATTCACTTGAATTTTGTAAATTAGAATCTGAAATGAGACCAGTCAGTCTAGTTACATATTCTCTAGCTACATTTTGCTATTCTGATATACAGCTGTAGTAACCAGCTACAGCTACCAAGCTGTAGTAACTTGGGAGTTTTCCCAAGCTTTGGAGTTTTGCCAAGAGGAAGGGGTATAGAAGAAAAACAATTATGTGTGTATGCAAAAGAGTGATTATAGTAGTTATTTATGGAATCTGATTCTGTGTAAGAAAGGAAATGAGGCTATAACATAGGTGCAGTGATAAGCTAATAAGATCAATATATTAGAGTTCTGAGTTGGGTTGAAGAGTAATGGATTAAGGTGCTACAAAAAGCACAATGGTGAGATGAGTTGATTGTCATAGATAAAGATACTTGAAATTAAGATTCTGCATGAGTTTTAGTTATTATATGCAACAAAACCTGCAATACATTAGAATATATGACTGAGGTAAGTGGAGGAGAAAAGAAATCACTAAGAGTAACTAGGTTTAGTAACTAACAAGTGAGAGTATTAAATTTATAATGTACATGGTACACATTGAATTCAATATAACAATGTTGAGAATGGGAACAACAATGGAAGAAAGTATCTTGAATCAGGTGGAATCATTATCAATAAATGAAGCAAAGAGACCATCATTTATCAAGACCAATAAATGAAGGAGTGAAGATAACTGAAGCAAAGAGGAGAGATGACACAAGAATCACAGGTAGACATTTTATGGAACAGAAGGAATAGAATCTGGAAAAAGTAATGAGCAAGGTGACTTACCCTAGCTTTAGTAACCTGTGGGATGACATTACCAAAGAAAGCTATGGAGGAAACCAGCTTCCAACTTAGAGCAAAAATGAGAAGCATGCAGAGCCCAGGTGGAAAAGTTGGGGAGTGAGAAATGCTGAACTAAATAGAACTGAAGGACACAAAAGAGTTAAGTTACTTTCATAAGAAATTCCTGTTTTGGCTCAGCGCCTGCGGCTCAACGGGCTAAGGCACCAGCCACGTACACCTGAGCTGGCAGGTTCGAATCCAGCCCGGGCCTGCCAAATAACAATGGTGGCTGCAACCAAAAACTGGCCGGGCATTGTGGCGGGCACCTGTAGTCCCAGCTACTTGGGAGGCAGAGGCAGGAGACTCACTTGAGCCCAGGAATTGGAGGTTGCTGTGAGCTGTGATGCCACAGAACTCTACCCAGGGTGACAGCTTGAGGCTCTGTCTCAAAAAAAAAAAAAAAAAGAAAGAAATTCCTGTTTTAGTTTCCTTCCTGAAACACTTCTCAGCCAGTCCACAACATAGGTCAGTTAGTATGGATGGTGGTGACCAAAATTCACCTTACCAAGAATATGGCATTCTTTATGACCTCCAATTTTGCAGAGAGTGGCTGGGTGGACAGCCTTGCAAGGAGTATAAATATTAAAAGGTAATACAAGGTAGCATCTATATCTCTAAACCCATCAGTTCCCATAGGAGTGTCCAATGACATTTAAGTATATCAGCAGAATGTGATGAAGATCAGTGATTGCATTTTCTAACAGAATTCTAAGTTGTTAGCTCAAAGGTTGCTTTTCTATGGAAATGGCAGACTTCTGCAGAAAGGAGGTTAAAAAAATTCTGTTAGTAAAATTCATGCTTTTTCATTCTTGTACTCTGAGGTATAACTAACTATTTAGTGGATGTGATGGGAAGGAAATAGGTGACCTTGCAGGCCAGTGGAAAGGCAATGAAGAATTCATTATTCTAGGGGGGAAAGTGATTTGTATTTACACAAATCAGCTTCTGCAAAAATTTGAAGAATAAAATAAAAATAAATTTATTATTTTAAAACCTAATAATATTGGATTTCAAAATACGTTGCTAAGAATAATTTCTGACAGTTCTTCACTGTCTAGCTCTCTTTGAACTGAATGACAAACTACAAGCTTAAAAACATGTCCAAAACCTCTAGCAATCTGCAGAAAGATTGTCTAACATTGGATAGATCATTACAGATGAGATGCAGATTATCAACCAACTGCATTTGTTGCTCCTAAAAGAAAACTGAGCCCATTACTCGTGAGGTAGGCCGATTTTCCATTTCCATTTCCATTTACTATCTTTCTGCTAGCAGCTCTGTGTTGCTCAGAATATAAGATATTCATTAGAGAAATATGCCCAATTTAGAAAAGTATCATCTTCTCTAACACTCTAGGAACAAGATGGCAAAGTAATTAGTATACCACACATAGGGTTTAAAATAAAGGCTTACACATTTTATTTTTATCATTCACACTTAAGTCTTATAATTTCTTTCCTAAATAATTTTCTTACATGTAATTATATATTCATTTGATCATTTATAAATGTTTATTAGTGTCCATTCTATGCCACATATTATGCTAGCCACTGGGAATTTAATAGTGAACATAATAGTCACAACTAATTTAGAAATTTAGAGAGATAGTGCCAATAACCATAAACTACAAATAAATAATATGAAATTATAGTTCATGTATAAACACATATCAGTCCTCTCATAAATTATGTCATAAGAACATTATTTATTAATCTATTGACATTTAATAAAATAAATTTTATGGTATATATTTAAGTTATGATGTCATCGAATACAAAGAGATAGTAAAAATATGATGTCAGAATACAAAAATATGATGACAAATATGTCATAGAACACAAATAGTAAAAATCTTACTATAATGAAGTAAATTAACACATCCATCATCTATCATAGTTACCTTTTTAGAGGGCAGTAAATGTAGCAAAGAATCCATATCTTTAGTATAAATTTCATGTACTGGGCAATTTTTTTTTAAATCTGTAGTCATCATGCAGTACATTAGCTCTCTAGACTTGTTTATCCTACATATCTACCATTTTGTATACTTTGACCCATATATCTGGTATATTTATCTATTGTTAAATGTAGGATACTGAGGTTTCCTACTATTATTATATTGTTATCTTATTTTCCCTTTATGTCCATTAGTATTTACTTTAAATTTTTATGTGCTCCAAATGTTGGATGTATATTTATTTATAATGATTACGTCCTCTTCATTTATTAATGCCATTATTCTTAAACAATGACTTTTTATCTCTTGTGATAGTTTTTGACTTGAAGTATATTTTATCAGATATAACTATACTTACTCATCTTCTGTTTTTCATTTTACAGAAATCTATTCTTCCATCTTTTTACTTTCATCCTCCCTCTGTGTGTTCCTAAAGCTTACGTGGATCTCTTGTATGCAGCATATAGTTGGGTCTAACGTTTTACCAGATTTTTTTTAACACAGTTGTCTACTTTTAATTTATTCCATTTACATTCAAGGTTATATTGATAGGTAAGGACTTAATATTTCTATTGCATTATTTGTTTCCTGGTTTTCGTGTGGTTCCTTTATTCCTTTCTTCCTCTACTGTTGTCTACCTTTGTGATTTGATACTTTTCTGTAGTGGTAAGCTTTGATCCGTTTCACTTTATCATTATTATGTATGTATTTTTTGTTTTGTGTTATCATGAGACTTACATACAACTTCTTATGCACATAGTTATCACCTACACTATTAAGCTGACAACAACTTCTGAAACATAGAAAAACTCCAAACTTTACCTTGTGCATATACGCAATTTGTTTCTGTAATCACAATTTAAGTCTTCTTATAGTGTGTGTTCTTTAACAACTTATTATAGTTTTCATTATTTTTGCTTATTTTGGCTTTTCAACCTCCATTCTAGAGATATATGTAATACACACACTTCCATTACAGTATCAGAGTTTTCTGTATTCAACTATACATTACCTCTCCCAGTGAGTTTTATTCTTTCATCACAGTAACAATCATCATTTTGTTTCTACTTAACTCTCTAAAGAATTTCTGTGTTGTAAAACACAGTTCTCTAACCTCTTCACTTTTATTTTCTCAAGTGGAACAAGACTTTCCCATAACTACCCTGCTTGGAGTTGCAGGGTGGGAGTTGACACAGGCACTGGCATGGCTGCTGTCCCTGGTATCTCACTGGGGCACGTGCACCTGATATCGTGGCTCCGAACCAGCATAGGCACAGGTATTGCTCATGGAATATAGCCTTTGAGGCCCAGCAGCTTTATAAATTTAGTCCAAGATCCAGGCAGGCTGGTTTTTGTCAGTGGGTGGTGGGCCAGGCCAGAACTTGGGTTTGGAGGCAAAGGTTTCTCCTGTAGCTATGCTGGTCTAAATATTCTTCCATCAACAACAGCAGAATTCTGACTTTTGCTGTGCTTCCCTATACTAGAAATGCCTTGAGTTTCAATGCACAGTCCCACAATTGCTTCACCATCCCTCCCTTGCACACACAGAACCTCCAGTAAGGTGCTGGTGGGGCACTCCTGTGAAATGGGGGAGGCATACCATTGACATTGCAAGACTTTCTGCACTCCTCTGTGCCTCCTTTCTGTATATAATGTTAAAGGTACTGTTTAGTCTTTCTGAAGTTGCTCTGAGATGGCCCATGGTAGTTCTCAAATTCTAATTATTAGAAAATTGGAGAGAGTCAGATGGTATCAAGAAGCACAAGTAGATGGGAAAGAAAATAAGCTAAACAATATGTAGTTAAGACAGGAAACCAGTTTTTAATCTTATGTGACAATAGAAGGTGTCACAGCAAGTATAGAGTCATGATTCACTGTAGATTTGTCAAGACTTCAGATGCCAAACCATCTGGTCTAGCCCAGCATTTGAATAAAATACATTATCTGTATCTCCATAATTCAGAGACTTGACTAAATTTTTGATGGATTTTACCAAATTTCTGATGGAAATGGCAGGATGTTTTGTACTACTTTGGATGTGCCTGAAAAGGGTAAAAGACTAGATATAAAATAAAACCATCCAACATTTAAAAAAAAAAGCAATCATAACCCCATAAGGATATAGCAGTAATCACCCAACACCCTTAGCTAAATGGTGTGTGAAACAATCTAAAACAAATGGAGTGAGAGTTTTAAACAGGTTTGAACAAAACTCAAACATATAGACTGCTGGTAAAGAAAAATGTCATGAACAGATGCCCTGAAAGTGGTTTAAGGAGGAAGCCTGAGTAAAGAAGAAAAAAATCAAGTGAAATTAGTAAAAATTAATAGTATTTAAAAGTAAAGAGTGAAACAAAAAAAAAACATTATTTTTAAATAGGAAACTAAGAAAATTCAAATGACAAAAATAAAAATTAGGATTGGGTATTTGTAAGCTGGAAATGTGTTCTCAGTTTGTCAGCAGTCACCTCGGCTAGCTTTCCTGGCCACATTTTCTTCCTTTACCCATTAAGAATCTGTATCCTTTCCCTTTGAGAGAAAATCACAAATTCTGACTTACATTGTCTTGAATTTTGTTTTCTCTTTTCCTATACAGTGACTCTGCACATACATTTTTTTTTTGTACAAATAATCCCTGTTCTGAGTAGCCTTATTTCCAGAAGAAACCTTTTTATTCTGTCCTATCTTTTTGTACCACTTTGCCTGAACAAATCAATAAACACAAAGAGTTGTATGGCTCCCCTGTTCTGATGCTTGATAGTCACAGCATTTAGGATTAGAGAATTGATGGACTAGCAGCAGGAGAGCAGCATTGCCATACCTTGAAAGCAAACAAAGAAAAAATAAGCTCTCAATAATATCTCTTCCTTTCCCCTTCTAATAAGCCTTTGTGAAACTTAATTATAGCAAGAACAATCTTCAGAAGGAAGATCACAGTCTGTGGGCCCCTAAAATATATTCCATGGTGTTGAGTTGCCAGTCCTCTGTGTATTCCAGACCTGCTGTTAACAGTAGAATGCCAATTCTTCCCTTACCTGTGCCTGTATTGAAAATTATGCAATGTTTTGCTATTGATCAAAATTATCAGCTACCTTAAATAAAGACCACAGATAAAAATCAAGGGGCTGAAAAGATGAAACAAAGCTTAAAGTAATCCAAAAGCCATAGTGAACAATGTACCACTTATTCTATTATCACACACCTTCAGCCTAGAATGAGATAGGAAAATGGAGACCTAAAAAGACATCATCACACATTTAGGGGGCGTGTGTGTGAGGGGGTTGGGGGTAGTCTGAGCATTAGGGATTGTAGAAGAGTGACCTGAAATGATCTGCAAAGATCATCACTTGTTTTGTCTAAATATCTGTCCTATGAATCTGGCTAGAATACATTTATCTTTTCTCTCAGTAGTTAGGAAACTGAAATTTTTAAAAGACTGCATCTTGGGTGGAAAACTAAAAATAGCCTGATAAAGAGAAAATCTTTGAAGCTACTAGTTTAGGGAGTTGGACGTGACATATGAAAGAAAAAATAAAGTACTATCTTTGACGTAGTGAAAAAAAAAAAAAACCTAGAACTACAGGACCAGTGACATTATCTTTCAAGAATGACGGTGAAATAGACATTTTCAGACATTCAGGAGCTCAAGGAATTCATCATCTGCCAACTACAGTCCCCCTGATCTGTGGTTTCATTTGCTACAGTTTTGTTGACCTGTGGTCAATGGTGGTCTGAAACTACAAAATGGAAAATTTTATAAATAACTCATAAGTTTTAAGTTGTACATCATTCCATACTGGCCTGGGTGGAGTGCAGGGACTAGAATACACATGCAGACTCAGAAGGTGGGGCTGACCCACAGAACTGCTTTACAGAGCTTCAGACGCACCTGGCCCTCAGGGCATCATAGCTGAGACAAAGGCCAGCAGGCAGAGGCTGGAACTGACAGCTGAGTGTGATCTCTGATCATGTCGACACCAATACAAACTGAAGTCAAGACTGGGAGGTGGCACAGGGCTGAGTTGCAGTTCCTGTGAACTCAAACAGCATCTGAACTGCAGGGGAATACAGCCAGGACAGAAACAAATTATGCGAAGTTTTTCTGTTCCATCAGCAACATTGATCAGGGGCGGAGCTGGAATTGAGTGAACCACCTCACCCCCCCATTAAGCACTCGAGGTTGTCAGGCCTCATCTCCCCCCCCCAGAGGATAGTGGCAGAGAGTGGTGGCTAGACCAAGGAGACATAGATCTCCCTGTGACTCAGGAGGCGCAAACCCCTTAGAGAATCTGCTCATTGGAGGGAACTGGGTCACAGCCCTGCGAGGTTACCAGAAACTGGGTGTGACAGAGGTGCAAGGTGGGGAAGAAGGCATCAACCTTCCCAGACGACTTTAATTTGCTTGGGGGGCCCTTCTGACCTCACAGAGAACTGGGAGTGAGTCATACTTGAGCTGCCAGCAGACCCCTGCTATCTAGTTGCAAGAGACCTTTTGAACTCTGCCACCTGAAACTTGTGCTGACTGGGATAATTGACTTGGACCTCTTGAACTGGGCCAATTACCCAAGGACTATACAAAGTGGTACCCTGAGTGTGTAGTTGTGGGAGGTTTGATTCCCCTTTTCCAATTGTTGCCTGTGGGGGATGGGGTGACTTAATTGCTGGTATTTCTCCACAGCTGAAACTTCAACCCAGGGTAACTGATTCGCTAGGGTAGGACAGAGACCAGCTGAAAACAAGACAGAGCCACAGCCCCACCACACCAAGAAGGTCCCCAGTTTCTCAGGTCATAGCACTGTATGGGTCCTTAGTAAAGTTCTAGAGGAAAAGGTATAGACTCCAGTCCCAATTTTTGGGCAAAGGACTGGCCACTCACTACTCCTAGAGCCCTCAACCCAACTTCTCCTTATCTGCTCATCTAGCCAAATGGTGTAATATAGTGATGGGGTGGAATCAGCAGAAAAACTCTGGTAACATGAATAACCAGAGTAGATCAACCCCCACAAGGAACAATTTGGTGGACACAACTGAAGATCCCATTTATAAACAGATGGCTGAGATGTCAGAAAACGAATTCAGAATTTGTATTCCAAATAAGATCAATAGAATAGAGGAAAAGTTGGAATTAGAAAATCAAGGAACATTTCAAAAGTTGTCTCAAGAATTCAACAAATTCAAAGACAAAATCACCAAATATTTCGACACATTGAGAAAAGAATTTGCAGCCATCAAAGATCTGAGAAATACAGTAGAATACCTCAGTAACAGAAGGGAGTAAGCAGAAGAAAGGATTTCAAACATTAAAGACAAAGCTTTCAAACACTTCCAAACTCTCAGAGAGAAAGAGAAATGGAGAGCAAAAATGGATAATTCTCTCAGAGAGCTCTGGGATAATTCAAGGCAATATTTGCCTTGTAGGAATCTCTGAAGGTGATGAAGTAGCTTCACAAGGCATAGAGGCCAATCAATGATTCAAAAAGTTGTTTTTTTGAAAGGGTCAATAAAATAGATAAACTTTTTACTAACCTAAACAGGAAAAAAAAGAGTAAAATCTCTAATTTCATCAATCAGAAATGGTAAAGACAAAATAACAACACAATCCTCAGAAATTCAAAAAATTCTTAATGAATATTACAAGAAACTTTATTCTCAGAAATATGAAAATCTGAAGGAAATTGACCAATATGTGGAAGCATTCCACCTTCTAAGACTTAGCCAGAATGAGGTGGAAATGTTGAACAGGCATATAACAAGTTCTAAAATAGCATCAACTATACAAAATCTCCCTAAAAAGTAAAGCCCGGGACAAGATGGCTTCACATCAGAATTCTACCAAACCTTTAAACAAGAAAAAGTACCTGTATTATTCAACCATTTCCAAAACATAGAAAAAGAAGGAACACTACACAACATATTCTATGAAGCAAACATCACCTTCATCCCCAAACCAGGAAAAGACCCAACAAGAAAAAATAATTATAGACCAATACCACTAATGAATATTGATGTGAAAATATCCAACAAGATCCTAACAAACAGAATCCAGTAACACACCAAATTATACACCATGACCAAATGGATTTTATCCCAGGATCTCAAGGCTGGTTCAATATATGTAAATCCATAAATACATAATTCAGCACATAAACAAATGTGAAAAGACCATACAATTCTCTCAATTGATGCAGAAAAAGCTTTTGATAATATCCAGCATCCCTTCATGATCAGAACACGTAAGAAAATTGGTATAGAGAGGACATTTCTTAAACTGATAGAGGCCATCTACAGCAAACCCACCTCCAATATCATATTGAATGGAGTTAAATTGAAATCATTTCCACTCAGATCAAGAACCAGGCAAGGTTGCCCATTGTCTCCGTTGCTCTTTAACATTGTAATGGAAGTTTCAACCATTGCATTTAGGGAAGAACAGGCAATAAAGGGTATCCATATAGGGCCAGAAGAGATCAAACTTTCACTCTTTACAGATGGTATGATTGTATATCTGGAAAACACCAGGGATTCTCCTACAAAACTCTTAGAAGTGATCAAGGAATATAGCAGTGTCTTAGGTTACAAAATCAATACTCATAAATCTGTATCCTTTATATATACCAACAATAGCCAAGCTGAAAAAAAACAGTCAATGACTTTGTTCCATTCACAGTAGTGCCAAAGAACATGACATATTTGGGAGTTTACCTAACAAAGGATGTGAAAAATCTCTATAAAGAGAAATATGAAACTGTAAGAAAAGAAAAAGCTGAAGATGTTAACAAATGGAAAAACATACCATGCTCATGGTTGGGAAAAATCAACATTGTTAAAATGTCCACACTGCCCAAAGAAATATACAATTTTTTTTTTTTTGAGACAGAGCCTGCACCCTGGATAGAGTGCTGTGCCATCACAGCTCACAACAACCTCCAATTCCTGGGCTCAAGCGAGTCTCTTGCCTCTGCCTCCCAAGTAGCTGGGACAACAGGCGCCCACCACAACGCCTGGCCATTTTTTGGTTGCAGCCGTCAATGTTGTTTGGCGGGCCCGGGCTGGATTCAAACCCGCCAGCTCAGGTGTATGTGGCTAGTGCCTTAGCCCATTGAGCCACAGGTGCCAAGTCAGCAATATACAATTTCAATGCAATCCCTTTTTAAAGCTACACTGTCATACTTTAAATATCTAGAAAAAATAATACATCATTTTATATGGAATCAGAAAAAACCTCTACTAGCCAAGACATTACTCAGAAATAAAAACAAAGCAGGAGGAATCTCTCTAGCAGATCTAGGACTATACTATAAATCAATAGTGATCAAAACATCATGGTACTAGCACAAAAGCAGAGAGGTAGATGTTTGGAACACAATAGAGAACCAAGAGATGAACCCAGTTATTTACAGTTATTTGATCTTTGACAAACCAATTAAAACATTCAGTGGGGAAAAGACTCCCTATTTAACAAATAGTGTTGGGTGAGTGAACTGGTTGGTAACCTGTAGAAGACTGCAACTGGACCCACACCTCTCACCATTAACTAAGATAGACTCTCACTGTATTAAATATTTAAACTTAAGACATGAAACTATAAACATACTAGAAGAACGTGCAGGAAAAACTTTTGAAGGAATTGGCCTGGGTAGGTATTTTATGAGGAAGACCCCCCCCCCAAGCAATTGAAGCAACATAATAAATACACTACTGAGACCTAATCAGACTAAAAAGCTTTTGCACATCCAAGAACACAGTAAGTAAAGCAAGCAGACAGCTCTCAGAGTGGGAGAAGATATTTGCAAGTTATGTCTCCAACAAAGGTTTAATAACCAGAATCCACACAGAACTCAAACGTATTAACAAGAAAAGAACAAGTGATCCCATCTCAGGGTGGGCAAGGGACCTGAAGAGAAACTTCTCTGAAGAAGACAGGTGCACAGCCTACACAAACACAAGAAAAAGCCCATCATCCTTAATCATTAGAGAAATGCAAATCAAAACTACTTTGAGATATGATCTAACTGCAGTAAGATTAGCCCACATCACAGAATCCCCAAACTAGAGATGTTGGCATGGATGTGGAGAAAAGGGAATACTTCTACCTTGCTGTTGGGAATGCAAACTAATATGTTCCTTTTGGAAAGATGTTTTGAGAATACTTAAAGATCTAAAAATAGATCTGCCATGGGTGGTGGCTTTAAGATGGCGGCCGAGTAACAGCTTCCTTGCAACTGGGCATGATGAGACTGGGGAGAGAAGAATTCAAGCATCTCTGGCTGGTGAGATCTGCCCAGAAACATCCCTTTGGGGACACAGCGAGACAGCGTGAGACTTCTGGCCCCCCTGAGGAAGGCAAAAGCAGTGGAGATCTGGCAAGTGATTGCATGTGTTCGTTCGGTCTAATCCTGCTGTCAGCTGTGGCTACAGCAGCAGGGAGATTGCAAACCGGAAAGGCCTTACCTGTCAGCTCTTTGGGTTTCTTTTGGACTTGGCACTCAGTTGAACTGCCTTGGGATAACTGGGGCAAGAGTGTGGGGGTCTTTGAGTGTTGTCTGGGGCTCCAGACTGAGCCAACAAGCCAGAAGAAGCTACCAGTGTTTGGTTGTGGGCTGTGTGGAGCCATTGTAGGAGAACTGCCCTGGCAAGCTCCACCCTCAGGGTCGCAGAATAAGCATTGGGTAGGAGTGAGTGATCTAGTGACTGTGCAGCCTGAGTTTCTGGTAGGATTCAGAGATGATCTCAGTGAATATATTTCAAATTGTATGTAAAACCAGCACATTTTACCCCATGATTGCATTAATATGCACAGCCATAATTTAATTAAAAAAAA